>JARHVA010005981.1:485000-625000 GCA_037957365.1 Torreya grandis | reverse complement strand
ACAACCCCTCAATTATGGAAAATACATCCATAAGAAATGAAAGGCATCTCCATTGAGAGATGAATATCCCAATAGAGAAGGTAAAACATTTTTTCCTCGTCATGCTTGCAAACAAGATAGCCATAAAAGGTATGGTAAACATAAATATTCCAATGTCTTCTATGATTATGAGAAGAATGATCTTGGTATACATAATTAGTGGTATAAATATCCATGCATGTTTTTTATATTAATTAACCATTGTATGGCGATGTGTTGGAATAGAAAATCTTTAGAAAGAAACATTATGTCCCTCAAGAAGTAGACAAGTTATAAAGACCACTCTCCAATCCAAACAATGGAGAATGGAAAGATGGATTTGTTGTCCAATAATATTGACAAGAATTATTACATTCATTATACTATGAGTTGTCATTAGTTTGACAAGTTTTGGAAGCTTCATCCATAACTTCATTTAGATACTCGCAAGAAGAATGTTGTGCATACACCCATGAAGAAAGATGTAGTAGATGAAAGAGTTGGTAAAGTACCAATAGTTCAAGAGGCAACCCATGAATAATCTCACCTATCTAAAGAAGATTCTATCAAGAAGGAGCATCCCAAAGTGGATCATCCATTAAACTAGATTGGTAAGAAATGGATAGAATTTTTACAAATCTAAGTCTTATTTAACATGCTTAAAGTCAACTTCAAATCACTTTATTTGGTTTCCATTGTTAAATAAGCATGAAAGAAACTAACCTCATTTGTTTGAGAAAGTGTGTAGGTATATCACTTCTTTAGAGTGAAAAATGGAGTAGCAATCTAGATGAGAAGCATATTGTGAGCAACCCATTGTTAGTAGTTGTATCATTTATTATTTTATGTTCTCACATTCAGATTGGCATATTTGTGCTTACATTTTATTGTAGAATTTGGAAAGATGGTAAAGAGGCTCCATTGAGAGTGAACATTGAAAAACATCTCTAAATCATATTTGGGGTATAAGAACAGTGGAAAGATAGGTTACGCATAGCCAAAGAGTTTATTTTGAAAGGAAGATAAGTAGGCATGAATAAACATGTGAAGTGATTCAAAGGTAAGTAGAACTCAGTTATACATTGTTGTTTTGGATCAAGTTTGATATCCATTTTCATTAAAATACATGTTTTCAATATATGTTTAATAATAGTATTCACATTTTTAAAAGACCCTAAGTAGGGCACTATTTGTAACATATAGGTTGCATTGTAAGACCCCATGAAGGGAAATTTATAAAAGTTATGATATGAAATCACTTATTGTATGAAACATAGTTTTATGTCCTTGTGAGAATGTTGAAATAAATAGGGAAAATATAGATGAAATTTATGTAATGGGAAAGCATTATCTTAGTAAAGCATTGTCATGCAACATAAAATATCCATAGGCTTATATGTGTAGAGGCTCTTGAGAAGCCATGCAACAAAAAAATCATTGCATTCTAAATTCTAGTTCTATGTAGAGGCTATTGATGGTCATGAAATAGTAAAGGATTTGTGAAAGGTGTGATCAATCAGTTATTCTAAGAATTGTGGGCGTAGCTATGAAACCTGAGTATACTGATAAAGACCCAACAATTTTTTTTGAAATTGATTGGCATTTCAGAGAATCATCTTTGGTACCAGCTTTTGGTGAACCAAAAACATTCTTAGTAGGGAGGATTGATCCAAGAGGATCCAAATTCACTCTAAAATAAAATTCATTAAATTTCATATTGATCATTATCACAATTCATAACTCATCGAGAGCTTTCCAATGGTATGTAGAACTTCAAAAATGGAGTTTGTATGTTCCTTGTGTAGTTGGTCAAAGTTACACTTAAAGCCAATCACAAGGTGGTTACATCTAGTAAAAATAAAAAATTGAAAATCATGAAATATTTAAAATCTAATTCCATGATGTATATCTCATCTTAAGCTTTGCATCACATTTTATGGTTCAAAAAATGGACTTTGTATGCGAAAGTTATGACCAGTCAAAGTTATGGTGAAAATTGATGATGTGGAAATAAAGTGACATGGAAATATGGTTCAACCAAAGTATTTAATATTTGGAGATAAACATATTAATCATATATTGGTAATAATTATCACCCCATATTTTTAAATGTAATCGATAATTTGAAATATCATAAAAATTAGGTATGGGATAATTATGAAATTTATTAAAATACATTGTGAATAATCATCCCAATAAAAAAAAGTGGACCCATAACAAGTATATAAAGGAGATAGAGGTTCAATTCATTTAATTCAAAAAAAAAAATCAAATATTTCATCAGAGTTGAAGAGTTAGAGCCAAAGAGTTAAAGAGCCAGAGTTGAAGAGCTACAGCCAAAGAGTAAAGACTTGAAGAGCCAATAGCCAAGAGCCAGAGATAGACATGATTCCAACCATATACTAATTTTATATATTTGAGGTATTTTGATGAAAATGTTAATGCCTCAAGGTGAATAATAGAGCAAACTATGTATAGGCCATAATAGACCAGTTTGTAAAATATCAAGTTTCGAGGGACTTGGAGAGATTTTCATTTCTTGATGTAAACTAGGGATGTGTCCTAGACTCTGAGATGATTTAAATAGTATGTTTTATTCTCTATGAAATCTTTTTAAGAAACTTTTAAAGACCTATAGAAAAAATCCATAGGATTGCAAGATTTCATTCGTGCAACAATAAGGTGGAAGGTCTATTTGTGGGTTTACCAAAACTTTTTGAAGATCTATTGTTTGAGTTGTGTAAAATGTTAGAGTATATATTTTAAAATCATGAGGAATTTTCCATTTAATCACTTTTAAATGAAATGGATCAGTTTTTACTATAAGCGAACCTGAAGATGTAGGCATTGTCAAACTCTATTATCACATGCTTGTTGTGAGTGGATTCTGTTTCGCATTCCTTTTATACATTTTGATTAATATTGTTTATTAATCACTATTGAATGCATAAATAGATAAAATAAGATAAAAGGTCATGTTCAATTTCATTTCCATAAGTGTTGGGAAATTATGTGATTTGACAAAAGTATCCATGGTAAAATTTTTACACACTAAATTAGTGTAGAGTTTATGGATCAAGTTTGGTATCAAAGTAGTTAGTATTTTGGGCCAACTTCTAATTATGTGGATTAATATCAATTATTTTAAGTTGGTTTCATTTATTTTATGCATAAATTTGGACTTTTTTAATCCTCTAGTGAATTATGTACTTGTTGAAGATACAAGTTATTTGCAAGAGTAAGAAAACATGGGCAAATCTCTAAAGAGAGAAAGACTAGAGGAGATTGAAGGCTCAACCATCAGATTCAGATAGAAAAATCTAAGATGAGAAGGATGTTAAATTCCTTCAAAGACAAAATGCAAGAGATTCAATATAGAATGCTATCTCATGGGGAGTTTCTCTAAGGGATCATCCAAGAGTTACAACTTGAGTTATAAGCCAAGGACAATTTATTGGTATAGTCACAAAATGTTGAAGAAATAGAAGAGAAAGAAAAGTCTTGGAGACCATCCTCTACCATAGATACACAAACCCAAATAGAGGTTTGTATTATAATCAATTCACCATGTTATTCCTTTTTTCTCATCAATCTTCTTCTTTTGGGGAATTTGAGAATCATACTTGTGGTATTGGCTCTAAGTTGCTAATCAAGTTGGGTTTTGATGGAAAGGGCCTTGGAATAAATGGCCAAGGAATTACTAATCCCATAAAAGTTGAGGAAATACCCCAATATGCAATTTTGGGATTTGTTAACAGTATTAGATAAATTGGAGAATGCTTCAAAATAGTTGAAGCAAGAAAAGATTCAAGAGATGAGCCCAAGCCACTATCGATTCAACCCATTCAAAGAGATGGAGAAGTTTATAAGCTAAAATATAGAAACGAAAAACCCATCAATTATGGAAAATACTTCCAAAATAAATGCAAGACATCTCCACTGAGAGATGAACATCTCAATAGAGAACGTAAAATAATTTATCCTCATCATGCTTGTAAACAGGATGGCCCTAAAAGGTATGGCAAGCATAAATATTCCAATGTCTTCTTTGATTATGAGAATAATGGTCTTGGTATACATAATTTGTTCTATAAATATCTATGTACATTTTGTGGATTAATTAACCATTGTATGCCATGTGTTGGAAGATAAAATCCTTCAAAAGAAAGGTTATGTCCCTCAAGAAGGAGACAAATTGTAAAGACCACTCTCCAAGCCAAAATATGAATAATGACATGAGGGATTTGATGTCCAAGAAAATGAACAAGAATTATTGCACTCATTGTAATATGAGTGGTCATTAGGCTGACAAGTGTTGGAAGCTTCATCCATAACTTCATTCGGATACTTGCAAGAAGAAAGTTATGCACACCCATGAATAAAGAAGTAGTAGAAGAAAGAGTTAGTAAAGTAACAATAGTCTATGATTCAAACCATGAATAATATCACCTCTCAAAATAATATTTTATAAATAATAAGCATCTTAGAGTGGAACATACATTAAATTGGATCGATAAAAAATGGATAGAATTTTTGCAAAGCTAAGTCTTATTTAACATGCTTAAAGTCACCTTCAAAGCACTTTATTTAGTTTCCATTGTTAAATAAGAATGAAATGAAATAAACCCATTTGTTTGAGAAAGAGTGGAGGTAGATCACTCCTTTAGAGTGAAAAATGGAGTAGAAATCCAAATGAGATGCATATTGTGAACAACCCATTGTTAGCAGTTGTATCATTTATTATTTTATGTTCTCATATTTAGATTACAATATTTGTGCTTACATTTTCTTGTATAATTTGGAAATATGGTAAAGAGGATCCATTGAGATTAAATATTTAAAAAAATATCTAAATCAAATTTGGAGTATGAAAATAGTGGAAAGATAGGTTACACATAGCTAGAGAGTTTCTCTTGAAAGGAAGACAAGTAGGCATGAATCAACATGTGAAGTGCTTCAAAGGTAACTAGCACTCCATTATACATTGTTGTTTTGGATCAAGTTTGATATCCATTTTCATTGAAATACATGTTTTCAATATATGGGTAATCATAGTATGCACATTTTTAAAAGACCCTAAGAAGGGCACTGTTTGTAACATATATGTTGCATTATAATACCCCTTGAAGGGCAATTTGTAAAAGTGATGATATGATATCACTTATTGTATGCAACATAGTTTTATTTCCTTATGAGAATGTTGAAAGAAATAGGGAGAATAAATATTATATTTTCATAATGGGAAAGCATTACCTTAGCAGATCAATGCCATGTAATATAAAAGATCACTAGGATTATCTATGTAGAGGCTCTTGAGAAGCCATGCAACAAAAGAAGTCATTAGATTTTGAATCTTAGTTTTATGTAGAGGATATTGATGACCATGTAGTATTCAAGGATTTGTAGAATCTGTGATCAATTAGTTTTCCAAGCATTGTGGGTGTAGTTGCAGAACTTGAGTAGATCGATAAAGACCCATCAAAATTCTTCAAAATTGACTGGCATTTCAGAGGATCAAGTTGGGTACCACCTTTTGGTGGGATAAAATCCCTCTTAGTAAGGAGGATTGATCCTTGAGGATCCACATTCACTCTAAAATATAAGTAATAAAATTAAATATTGGTCATTATTATAATGTAGAGCTCATTGAGAGTTTTCTAATGATATGTGAAACTTTGAAAATGGAGCTCATATGCTCTTTGTGTAGTTGGTCAAAGTTTTAGTCAAATCTAGTCAAATATGGTCAAAATGTAAAAATTGACCATCATTGAATATTTAAAATCTATTTCCATGATGTAGACCTCTTCATAAGCTTTCTATCACATTTTATGGTTCAAAAAATAGAGTTCATATGCAAAAGTTATGACCAGTCAAAGTTATGGTCAAACTCAATGATGTGGCATTAAAGTGACATGGAAATATGATTCGACCCAAGTATTTAATATTTGGGGATAAACATATTCCATCATATATTAGGGAATAATTATCACCCCATATTTTTAAATGTGATGGATAATTTAAAATCTCATAAAATCAGGTATGGGATAATTATGAAATTTATTAAAATAGATTGCGGATAATCATCCCAATCAAAAAAAGTGGAACCATAAAAATTATATAAAGGGATATAGGTTTAATTAATTTCATTCCAAAAAAAATTCAAAGCTCTCATCAGAGCTAAAGATCCAAAGCTAAAGAGTTGAAGAGCTAAGAGCCAGAGCCAAAGAGCCAATTGCCAAGAGCTAGAGATGATTCCATCCATATACTGAGTGTCTGGATTTGAGGTATTTTGATGAAATTTTTAATTCCTCAAAGTGAATCATAGGGAAAACTATGTATAGTCTATAATAGACCAATTTGAAAAATCTCATGTTTTGAGGGACTTGGAGAGATTTTCACTTCTTGGTGTAAACCTAGGATTTGGCCTAGACTCTGAGATGATTTAAATGGTATATTGAAATCATTTTGATAGTTTTTTTAATAAGATTTTAAAAGTACATTTTTGAGACCTTTGGCATAAATGCATAGGATTGTGAGATTGCTTTCGTATGAAATTAAGATGGAAGGTCTGTTCATGGGTTTACTGGGACTTTTTAAAGCTCTATTGTTTGAGTTGTGTGAAATATTAGAGTATCCATTTAAAAATCATGAGGAATTGGACATGTACTCACTTTTCAAGGAAATGGATTGGTTCATACTACAAGTGAACATAGAGACGTAGGCATTGCCAAACTCTGTTATCACATGTTTGTTATGATTGGATTCTATTTTGCATTCTTTTTCTGCATTCTGATTAATCTTGTTTATTAATCACTATTGAATGCATAAATAACTAAAATAAGATAAAAGGTCAAATTCAATTTCATTTCCATGAATGTTTCAGGAAATTATGTGATTTTACAAAAGTATCCAAGGTAAGACTTTTGTACACTGAATCAATATAGATTTTACAGATCAATCCATGACCTTACATTAAAAATGTTGTAATTAAAATCTTTCAGCATGACTTGATATGTTATATCAATGATTCTAGGTGTCAGTTTAAGATTCAATATTATATGACCCAATACATTATGAGGCATGTTATCAAAAACTATGATGTTCATATATGAATAATATAAACTATATTCATGTATATTAAATAGTTGAAGAAAATAAATATTGTAAAATTTCAATCCTTAACCATTGGTCACTAAAATCCACTTAACACCCATATCATCAATTATGAGTCAAATGTATAAGGGTAAATTTAAATTTTTAATGTGTTGTGGTGTTAAATATTATTTTAAAAAAGATATAGGCTCTTATACCCACCCTAATGTGTTAATTATATGTGAAACATAATTTGTTTCAACATTTTTATGAATATTAGTGTCATTAAATGTCATTTATGACATATCCTTATACATATTTGACTATTGGAACAAATATAAAATGGGAACCTTGGATATGGTAATTTATAGATGATAAATAAGATTATATCCTTAGGTTTGATCATAATGTCACACATCAAAACATATTTTAGTGATAAAATAAATAAACACAAGATATATTATATTCCTATATACTATAAGCCTAGGTAGTATGATAGAGGCAAGATGGTAGCTAAGGCAATTTTGTGGTCTAGAAGTGAGAGGGATGAAAGGAGCCAACTATTTAATTTGTAATCTAGTAGTAATAGGTGGAAAATAAAATTTAATCATTTAACAATAAGAGTCATAAAATTGTTTATTATTATGTTCTTGGGTTGTGTGAAATTTTATCTTTGTCATTAAATGATGCATATAAAAATCTACAAGTAATTTTAAGATTTTACATATTATAGGGGGAAAATATGTATATGAAAACAATAAACTTTGAATTAATAAATGGTAAATAACTTTATTCATTATGATGATGATTAATTTATAAATTATAAAATATGAAATATGAAACCTTAATATAAGTGCTAAAAATAGAAGGAAACCCCAATGGAAAGTTAGGTTTTTTGGTAATGTTTAAAATTAAGCAGGTTCACTAATATGTTATATCAAATTGTGGAAAAAAATAAAATAAAATAATTGTATACACTATTTGTGAGTTATATATCACCTCAATATTTTACACTTGGTAAAATCATACCTTAGTTGTTACTCTCAGTTCTAGACATTTTCCCACTTTTTGAAGTCTCACATCTACTATATCTTGTGCCCCTTGGCCTATATCTTAGTATGACCAGTCTTATGTTTATGACCTAAAATTTATATTTTTAATATAATTCTCAAAACCTTCTTATATTACACCTATATATGTTTTGAATATGTACCTACTTTCCTACTCCTTGGACACTAACATTCAGGATAGATACATGCGTCAACACTAGTGTCCTAGTCTAATGCATGTGTCTAGTGCCCTAAAGTCTTCCAATTTGAAAATGAAACATATAATAATTATATTAATAAGTGATTTAATGTGATTTACTTGTCTAAATTTATTGATATAAATACAAGATCAACCCTCATTAATTGTTCACCTATAAAGACCTAACACAGACCAAGGCTACTTATCAAAACATTAAATCATGCACTCGATAAATCAAAGATTCATTATTTTATCATATTTACATATCAATAATAGGTAAAACACATTCATAGGTATGAATTAATGAATGAGTAACCCAAGATCCTAACTTTTCAATTTACAAGCTAGGTCATTATTTTACTTACTTTACACATACTATAAGGGAGAACTACATTAGTTTGAGGCCCTCTTTAGAGTATTAGATATTTAGGAAGCACTCATTAATTTAGGGATATTTAGGGTCATATAGACACCATGTTCTTACTAAACCATTTCCCCCTAAGGTCACTATGAAGATGAAAAACTAGGGTATTTAAAATTCATGAGGAGTAACAATCCATGACCCAAATATGAATACACCAGATCAAAGGTAAAGACAAAACCATAAGCATCCAAGTGATAAAATCATTTTATAGTAGGTATTTCATATAGGATACTTGTATAAAGTTCCAATAGTAGTGTCAAAATAACTATCCCAAGATGACATTAGTTTCCACAACTCAAGAAGTATCTAAATTAGAATCTGAACACTGTTCCAAAATTCTATTCTAGTCTACTTCCTACATGTTCTATATCTAGACCAACATTATCATTAGAACAAGTTATTTAAATTACTTCTTTGTCATTTCCATATCTATAATTATTTTTATTACTATTTTAGGGTATCTTAGTTTAATAAATTTAATATATTTTTATATCTAATTTTAACACATAATTGTTTGTTATAGATCTAATCATCACCCTTGTGCATTATCAATTATATGTTCTTGACCCTATCACCTAGTAAGGATCTTAGGTCCAATTTAGGGTTAAAAATTTGAACTCAATATTTGAACATCAAAACCTAGGTCAATTAAGGTTTTCTAATTTTTATTGATTGATTTACTTTGTTTCAAATTTTAAAAAAATTATTTGTGAAGCAATAGAAAATGTCAATACAAAAACCCAAGTCCAAATGGAAGATAAAAAATCATTGATTACTCATCTCAATAATAATAAGAGATTAATGGATGCATTTATGTATGTTAGATGAAAACTAATTATTCTTAACCTAGATATGGTGAGTCTATAGAGGGTGCTACAATTGATTCCATGCCTATAAATCCACCTACTACTATGACCTTAACCTATGGTGTCTCTAGGGATATGTGTGGCTAACTTATGTCTTACATACCTTCATATTATCTTATTGCATTTCTAAATGTTCTTAGTATGGTTTCTCTATGGAATAACCATGGCTAAGTAGAGTATATATAGGAAGTAGTGGTTATTATTTTATCATCATATTTGGAATTTTATTCTTATTGAATTATTTTGGAGGTTTCCCCATCGAAGTGGCTCAATCATAATATTAAAGTATTTTTCTCTTTCACTAATTATTATTGTGGATATTATTTTTTTATTAATTCTATGATATATAATTCTATTTTTTAAAATCATCTAAGTAATTTCATTACAAGTGGTATGAAAACTTGGATCTAGGCAAGTCTTTATGGTACTGTATTTTTTGATCTAGCATCTAGAGCACTAGAAGACCGAAAAATCATAACTTGTGATATGGGATGAATTGATTTTTTTCATCATCTTAGTTTTGTTCATCTAGAATTTATTTTACTATATAAAAATTAGAAGTAATTATATTCATCTCTGTGATACAATCACAATGGTAAATTCTACCAATATACTTTTTTAGACCATTTTTTCACATTTATGCATATTAGTAGTCATTGGATTTGTCTTGCTGAGGTGATTGTAATGGTATCATCAACTGATTTTTTTTGGGTTGTAACCCTCCTAGTATTTGTTCATGATAGTGCCTAACACTCATGGTCATGATAAAAGGGAAGAAATGCTTGAAACTCATCACAAGGATGACATGGAGTCAAAATTTTTTGATCTAAGTATTTTAGAGATAGTTCAACAAATTAAGTTAGATTTACATGGCATGGTACATAAATATGATACTGATGTAGTTAAAGGAGACCTCATAAACTAAGAGGGGACATGAATGAATTTAAAAATCAATTATAATAAATCACTAGGAAGTTGGCCAACTTTTCAACTTAGAAATTGAAAAATAACCCTCCACCACTGTAGTTTAGTTCTCCTACTCCAAACAATCATAGTGTCAACCATTTTATGAATACATTATTTCCAAATGTGGACCTACATAATTTTTATGGAAATGATCCACTCACATGGATTACTAAAATTAAAAATTTATTTGATCTACACTAGAATCATTATTCATAAAATGGGGTCATGGCTTCTCTATATTTGGAACCTAAATAGTTCATTTGTTATCACTGGTTGTGTGATCAATATTAAAATAAGGGTGTATTAATTTCATGATCACTATTTTCTAAGTATTTCCAATTCTACTATCATCATAATGTATTTAAAAACTACTTTAGCTAACTAACCAAGTTTTTCCAAACTAGGATTATAAATTATTACATTCATAAATTTAGAACCTCTCCTCGTGTGTGGAAGACATCACTAAGGAAAATTTATTTGACATATTTTTAGGTGGCCTCAAATATAGTATCCAATTAGAGTTTCACATTTTTCATTCTAGTAATGTATTTGAATCCATACCAAGGACACATCTGACAAAGGAAAATGAGTCAATAAAATGAAGACCTTTCACTAATGTTTATGAATGTACCTTCTCAGCACCATCATTTCTCTTTCCTACCTAATTGACACATCAAAAAGTTGATGAAAATCATGAAAAAAGTTTATGTTTTGGATATGATAAAAAAATGGATCAAAGGACATCAATATGCTAAAAATAAGTTGTTTTAAATTAAATGTTTCAATGAGGAAGAAGAAGATGATGATGGGGATTGACATATTTTGCTTGGTGGTGTCTATTATTTTCTAATTTATAGCACATGATATTATTAATTTATGTAAAATTCATGATTAAAGATGAATTATGTTCAATCCATTTGATGAAGATGTAGATGTTAAAGGTGTAGGGTCCAAAAATGCTTCTAACTTAGTCATGAGGTCATCTTCATTAATAAGACATAATAAACATCTTATCTAGAATACATGACATGTGTTATAGTACCTCCCTTAATCATTATCTTCATGTCATGGAATAACATATAAGTAAGATTCCCACTCAATATTTAGGTGTATGATTATGTGGACAATAGTGTCTTGACTATGTTTTTCTTATTCATGGATTAGATGTGGGCTGAAATGTGTAATCCATTTATAAAGTTATCATGATATCCTATTTGGATTTTAACCCACCATGTCCAATTATGTCTTATAATTAAATCATAGAATTATCTCATTAACAATTCACTATTTAGGCTATAAATAGTTATTATTCCTTCACTTTGTTGTCGATCTGTTATTACATGGGTGGTTCCTAACATTTGAAAATCTATATAGGCATTATGTGAGAATTTAAAATATATGGGATGAAGGCCCTCTCTCATAAGTTGTTCCTAGATAAAAATATTAAGCTTATAAAACTTTTTATTATAATTTTTAGTTAAATTGAAACCAAGATAAGGGTGAAACATTAATGTAGTTGCATGATTTCTTCTCAACCAATATGCCACATAATTTTTCTTGCCTTCAATATGTTCTGTAGTATAATTAAACTGATTAAAGTATGCCTAACATCTGACATACTTGCCTCTACTATATTTCCTACCATGATATTTTTATTTAAAGGTTAAGAATCTAGAATAGTTAATTATGATAGAAAAATATTTTAGATGCATAAGATTAAGAACAATTTTTTCAAGACATTTTTGGACAACATATATCTCTTTATTTGAGTAGATACATTTTTTGACTTCATCGGAAAAGTCTGCACTAGCATATTAACAAACATATTCTTTTCCTTCTTCAATGCAACAAATATTTCCTCCCTAAGTTGTGTCAAATGCATCTATATACAAAATAAAATTTCTAACTATGGAACACGTAAGACAAGAAGTTTTTTTTACCTTTTATTTATTTATCTAGACAAATTTGTAATTTTATTTAGTCCAAGAATATTTTTTATTATTTTTTAATAATTCCAGAATAATTATTCTATCATTACCATTGTTATAATAGAAGATATTTAAATAATTAACAAATCATAAGAAAGCTTAAATTTGATTTTTATCAAGAACATCAAGGAATTGAAGGACATTTTTAGTAATATGAGATTGCACCTGTAACTATCCATTCTTAACAACAAATCCAATAAATTTACAACCATATTGGCACAACTAGATTTGTGTACTTGATAGTACAATTCTTATGTCCTTTGTAATATTATTAAACTCAGTTAAATCCTTCAAATGTTCTTAAAGAATTCAGATAAAAATTAGTATATCATCAATATATATGCACTAAAACTAAGATGTACCTTTGAATATTTCATCCATATGTGCCTAGAAGTATGTTGGTGCATTTATCAAACCAAATGGCATAACATTCCACTAATAATGTCCAAAAGGATGGTTAAATATATTTTTGTAGCTATCTTCTAGTTTTACCTAAATCTGATAAAATCTTGATTTATAGTAAAATTACGAAAAATATTTACATTGAGCAAATTTCTATAGTAAATAAGATTTAACAAGAATAGGGTAAGGATATGGTTCTATAATTGAATTTAGAGGTTTATAGTTTATTACCATTCTCTTTTTGTCTCTTTTCTATTGAGTATTTATTCACCATGAAATCATAACAACATAATGGTGAAGTGGATGTTTCAATGAACTTGGCATTCCTCAATTCTTGATTAGCCTTTTCTTTATTAGGATAATCTGAGGCTAGAATAGGGATATTTTTTTCCAATTTTGATTGTTTTCCCTTCTTTGTTCCTTATTTCCATTTTAGGCATTGTTTAGCCTAGAATAATTGAGGATTCTAAAAATAAATCTCATCTTGTATTAATTTCCCTATTTTTTGTATATCTTGCTAGACTAGATTTACAGGATACTAGTTCATGGTGAAAGGAAACTACTCAGTAGGATAAGTAAGGTGTGGATTTATTATTCTTTCACCATAAAGGGTGAAAAGTACACTCTAAGGAGTAGATCCACAATGAGAATATATATAACTATAAAGGATCCATTAGGGAGTATATATATAGGCATATTATTATATTAGATTAAGTCATAATGGAAATCATGTCCTTGTATATTTATATGCTCATGATGTTTATAGTAGGAGCTAGTAAAAGAGTTTCCTTGGACATATATTGACTTATAAACTTGATTTGGTGAAATATGTTCTCAATTTCTAATGATTGGAGCTTTTTGAAAAGAATGAGATGCTCTACTATCTACTTGTGCATCATATCTTCTATTATTAATTTTAATAGATATAAATTGTGCACATCTCCCATTAATCATTTGAGTAATATATACTAGTTTTTCTTCATCTTCTTGGGGAGCATAAGTACATACCAATTTACAATAAAAGAGGATTTTATTTTATAACTTCAACTTGTAACTTTTTAGTTTCATGCTCTTTTTATTCTTATTTTTCCATTGGTTCTTCACATAGTTTAGTTCTAAGAGAAGCAGGCCTTTTATAACAATCTTGTATTATATCCTTTATAGTTAGTTTATAATCTTCAAAACAATAAAAAAGATCTTCAAATTCATCATTATCAAAAAATAAGTCATTTTGATTAATTTTATCTTTGATATTTGGAGCAACTATTTCTAATGTAACAATTTTAGAACTATATGGTTGTTTATCTAGAAACAAGTAGTCGAATTTATTCTTCATCCAATTATCAATAGGATCAAATGTTTAATCAAATTATAGTAGTTTAGGTTCAAGATTATGCATGGTAGGTAGAACATAGTCAAAATGTGGTTATTTTCCCCTACTTAGATGCCTGTTGGATCTTCCTTTGTATGAAGATCTTCCTCTTATAAAGATAATTTCTCATTTTCATTTCTAATGCCTTTGTATCATAGTAGTAATCTCTTCTTCAAGATAATTGGCTAATTATTCTAAGTCATCCTCTATTAGTGTAGGTTTTTATTTTTCCCTATTTATTAATTAGGGAATATTATATATTTGTGCATACATGGAGTTTTCCTACATTCGTGGGATAGGCTAGCTTATGTGGAGATTGTGTGTCATATTTGTGTCATAAGGTGTCATAAGAATGTCATAAGTGACTCCTTTGACCAGTTATTCTGGGTATGGGAGTTACTTCTCTATTCTTAGCACCTTGTCACCACTTTTTTTAGAGGAGTCTATTCTTGGGGTGCTTTAACCACCTTTTATGGAGGAGTCTATTCTTGGGGTGCTTTGACCACCATTTGTGGAGGAGTTACTTTCTAGCTCTCTTATATGTATTCTTAATTTTGGCCATTTCATGTTAATCAGATTTTGGTTATCTCCATTTTGTCTTATGAAATTTATCTTCTTATTTTCAAATTGCTTTAACATCTTGTGGTGTGCACTTGTTCATCTTGTATGATCATGTCTCCATTACACTCGTGTTATCTAGATTCTGGCAACAACTCCAATATGGTATCAGAGTCACTCTGGTAATCATGTGTTTGGTTATGCTATTTTGAAATTCTTATGTTGCTTTCTTAGTATTTTTTGTTTAACTCTGTTACATTTAAGAGTTTTGGTAGAGTTTCTTGAAAACTCATGCAAATCCATATGGAATTTGTTTTTAAAAAAATGTACTTCTAAGTTAGTACTTGCCAAGACACTTTGTCTAGATCTAGTCAAAAATTAAAAAAAATCTGTCAATATCATTTCTTGCCTACTTACTTTGCTTTCTTAAGTGTATCACCAGCCGAAGAAACTGACAAGGCATACTTAGAAGCTCTGTTAGTAGACAAAATACTGATGGGATTATTGGCAGTCTTAAGCATTCCCAAGGGACTGTATTCAAGATCTGCATAATATTCCAGCATGTAAACCTACTGAGGGATGGAAAGCCCTTTCAGCATAACCATGACTGGCCTGCTAAAGGATTTGTCCATTGGTGCAAATGCTGGTGGCAGAGGAAACTTTTGGCTAGCATCTTTGCAGATTCTAAGAATATTAGTGGCAAAGGAAACTTGTGGTTGGCATCTTAGTAGAATTTGACAATGCCTAGGTTGATCTACTACGCACATATCCTGCAGCTAGCCTTCTCCTTCACGCCAGTGTGATCTACTGCTTGTATATCCTACAGTCAGCCTTGTCAAGGACATCTAGGTTGGTGGCAGAGGGAACCACTTCAATTAGATTAGAAGGCAGAATGAGCTTGGGGATCTCCTTCACGGACTTCAAAAAAATTGGTAATCTGTTGTCCTTGCTGAATGGCACCTAGTTCAGACTTTGTTCTTTGTTTCCAAAGTCTTTTTTGTGGGCCCACTCTCTCTCCCTATTTTATTGGAAAAACTACTTTTGATAATTATTTTTATTTTAAATCAGTCATTTGATTTTTGAATTAAAATCAAATTTGAGATTTAGCATTCAAAAAGGCAGTTTAGAGGTTTAATTTCAACTTGTATCTTCGACCTATGAAGACGAAGGATGAGGCCTGGGTTGATAGGAGGCCAATCCCCCCTCACAAAGACCTCATTTAGATTCTTCATTCCATGCCAAATCCAATGAGTGGTTGGAAGGCCACTTTCTCTCCCCATAACTGGCATTTTTTTAATGTTTTAGTGTTTTTTTGCAAAAACACTAGTTTACAGGAAAATTATAACTTTAAAATCTTGCAAACAGTAGCTCAGTTTTGGGTGCCATTTTTTGCAAAAGTGCTTGTAATTCAATTTTCTACAGTGTAGACTTGTTAATTGTAAAAATTCACTAGTTTATAAAGTGCCAAAAATTTGAGTCTCTCGAGACACATTTTTGGCTGAGTTCGACGTCCTGTTTGCTTTAGTCTTGCACTGATTGCTCTAAGATGTATTTTCAGTTGAGTCCAACTTGTTTTGAGCATGAACTTGCATATTTTGGGGGGGGGATTAATATTTGGGGGGGTGTGATTTTTTTTCAAAACTTCCAAACTTCACTTTCATTCTCCTTTTTGCATAACTTCACAACTTGCAATCAACTAAACTTCACCTAAATTCAGCTAAAAATAGATTCTTTTCAACTTAAACCCCTAACACCCTTCAACTATCCTGAATGGAAATTCAAAATGTCAATCATTCTTAGAAGCAAAGGGTTGTATAGGATCACTATGGGAACTGAAATAGAACCCAACACTGATGTTGAAAAGGTTAAGTGGTATAACTGTAGTGATGAAGCCTTTGGGTTTTTGAGCTTGTCTATGTCTCCAAAACTTCTCTTCCACTTAGAATCCTCCCAAACTCCTAATGACATATGAGACACCTTAGAAAAGTTGTTTGGGAAGCTTTATGAGATGAGAGATCATGAGCTCGAAAATGAACTCATAAGTCTAAGTCTTAGCAACTTTGACACCCTACAAGACTTCTTCACTAAGTTTAAGGCCCTTAGATTGCAATTGAAAGAATGTGGGATAGATAAGAAAGATGATCAACTCATAATTTCTATTCTAGCAAAGCTAGGTCTAAGATATTCAGTCTTTATCTCCACTTTCCATGCCATTAAAAGTGCCCTTGGCACTACATGGAAAATGCCTTCTTTGGATTCATTCATTGCCGACTTGACTAGGGAGCAAGATAAGCTAATTCAGATGGGCACAATGAAGTCTACTCAACCCTAAGCCTTGATATCTAGAAATGGTAAGGATAAGACTTCAACAAAGGAGAAGAAGAAAAAGAACAAGGAACAGGAGAAGAAGAAAGAAAACACCAATCTTACCAAAAAAAACACTGAGACTTCCTCTTCCAATGCTAAAACTAAGAAAGAGAAGGTTAAGTGTGCCTATTGTAAAAAGATAGGGCATGATGAACACAAATGCATGAAGAAACAAATAGATCACCTTACTCATCTTCTAGAGAAGAATTCATCTACCCAAGAACAAATAGGTGTTCATGAGTCCATCAAGCAGAATTCATCTACCCAAGATTCTACTAAGGCAAAAGGCAAGGGTAAGGAGAAAGAAAAGGGCAAGGCCCTTGTAGCTACTGCAACTTCTACATCTTCATGGGTCATAGACTTGGGTGCTTCTCACCACATGGGCTCTTCACTAGTTGAGTTTTCATCTTTAGAGCCTTGTAGCATGACTTGAATTAGTTTGGTTGATGACACTTCAGTTTTTATTGCAGGGAGAGGGTCAGTTGAAATGGAAGAAGAAACAGTCAATAATGCTCTAAGTGTTCTTTCTCTTTCAACCAATCTCCTATCAGTGTACCAAATCACTCACATTGGTTAGGGCATGAGAGTTGAATTTTCACCAAATTTAGTGTCTATCAAGGAGTTGCATAGTGATACTACAGTGGCAGTAGGAAGGGCAGATCACCAAGCTAGGTTATACACCTTTTCACATTTTGCATCGGATTCTTTTCCTACAGCATTGCTGACTCATTCAAACAGAGTTAGCAAATTGTGGCATGAGTGGTTTGGACACCTTAACTACCGCTATCTTGAGCAACTTTGTAAAAATGACATGGTCATTGGCTTGCCTCGTGTCTAATTCTCAAAAGTAATTTGCGAGGGGTGTTCCCTTGGGAAGCATCCCGAAGCAAAATTTGACAAAGGCAAAGCTTGGAGGGCTACACAACCTCTAAAGCTAGTCCACAGTGGTATATCGGGACCCTTTCCCAAACCATCTTTCACAAGGGCCAAGTACATCCTCACTTTCATTGATGATTTCTCTAGGTACACATGGATATATTTTCTCAAACAAAAGTCTGAAGTGTTTGAAAATTTTCTAGACTTCAAGGCTCTTGTTGAGAAATAGAGTGAGAAATCCATCAAGGTTCTTCAAACTGATAATGGAGGGGAGTATGTCAGCGTCAGGTTTATGTAGTTTTGCACCACAGAGGGGATTGATTTGCAGTGCACAATCACTTACAATCCTTCATAGAATGGGGTTATAGAATGCAAAAATAGGTTATTAAAAGAGATGGGTAGCTATATGATTCACTCCAAATCCTTAGCACCACAGTACTAGGCCAAAGCCATCAATTATGCTTGCTACATTCAATATAGGGTTCCTCACAAAGCTTTGAAAAGGATAACACACTTTGAAGCTTGGCATAAAAGGAAACCTAATGTTGAGCACCTTAGAGTTTTCAGATCCCTAGCCATGGCCCACATTCTGAAGAAGAAATGCAAAGTTATGGAATGTTAGTCCAAGCCTTACATCTTTGTAGGATATTCAGATGGTATTAAGGGATATCAACTTCTAGATCCTATCACTCATGAGTTTTTCATCAAGAGAAGTGTCCATTTTCAAGAGAGTCCTAGAGACTCAACACTTGACACTTCTTCTCCCTCATCAGATCTACTTCTTCATGATGATTCCTCATCAGATTCAGATCAGCCACAATAGGTTCTTGAGCTAGAGGCATCTTCTTCTTCTTTGAGTTCAAATAGCAAGGATAGTGATGTAGTGTGATCCACGTCTAGTTAGTCAGAGGATGAGGAGTTAGCACTTAACTCACCCACTTTTGGGCCACTTTGGGCTAGATAGAAACTTGAGAGTGTTGGAACTTGGGCAAGAGATCCTGTAGATGATAGATGTACTAGGGGGATTTTTAGAGAGATCCGCATGCCTTCTTTGCTATAGTTTTAGATCCATAGACTTTTTGAGAGGCATCAGGGGTACCTAAGTGGGATAGTGCTATGGAGGAAGAATATTCTTCCTTAATCAAAAATCACACTTGGATTTGACTTCACTTCCTAAGGGAAGAAAGATGGTTTGATGTAGGTGGATATATCAGACCAAGTTTGCAGCAAATGGGTCGGTTGATAAGTATAAGGCATGATTGGTCGCCAAAGGTTTTTCATAGGTGGCAGGCATTAACTACTCAGAGACCTTTGCACCTGTTGCAAAGATGACTTCTATCTGACTCACCTTGGCTATTGCCATAGCACATGGGTGGAATGTGCATCAGATGGATGTGAAGAGTGCCTTTCTTCATGGAGACCTAGAGGAAGAGTTCTACATGGAGCAACTACCAAGATTTGTTCAGGATTCTTCCTTAGAATGCAGACTTAGGAAATCTATCTATGGCCTCAAATAGGCCCCTCAGGCTTGGTATGCCAAGATGGATTCCTTCCTTCTCATAGCAAGTTTCACTAGGTGTCATTCTAATCCTAATGTCTACTCCTTATTGTAGGATGATTCACTCTTGATTTTGGTTTTATATGTTGATGACCTTTTGATCACTAGGAGTTCTTCATCAGCTATTGCAATGGTGAAGGCATCTCTCCAGGATAGATTTGACATGATAGACTTGGGTTTGTTGCACTACTTCCTTAGCATTGAGATCTCACAGTCAGATTCAGGGATTTCTCTTACATAGCCTAAGTATGCTCTCAACTTATTGGCTTCATTTCACATGGCTAATTGTAAGCCATCTATGACTCCCTTTCTATCAGGAGTCAAGCTTGAGGCTGATTGTTCTTCACCATTGGTTGATGCCACTCGGTATCGATAACTTGTTGGTAGTCTCATCTACATGACTCACACCAGGCCTGACATATCATATGCAGTGGGACTTGTCTCCAGATTCATGCAAGAACCTCATGAGCTACATTAGAAAGTAGCTAAGAAGATCTTGCATTACATACAGGGTTCACATAGATATGGGATTCATTACAGATTTGGCACAGAGGTTGACTTGGTTAGATATACAGATTCAGACTGGGTTGGTGATTCACAAACTCACAAGTCCACTTTTGGTTACAATTTATCTCTAGGTTCTGGTCCTATTAGTTGGTCTAGCAAGAAGTAAATGCTATTGCTATATCATCCACAAAGGCAGAGTACAGGGGAGCTATTAATACAGCTACTGAGGCTATTTGGCTTCAAGGGATTCTTTCTAAGTTTGGCATTTCCATCAGGCAGCCCACCATCATTTATTGTGACAACCAGAGTACCATTTAGATTTGTAGGAATTTGGTTCAGTACCAGCAGACCAAGCACATAGAGATTCACATGCATTTCATTCAGGAGCTTATTCATAGTCAGGTCATTGACTTAATATTTTTCCAATCTTTGGAGCAGGTTGCAGACATCTTCACCAAACCTTTCATCAAAAGCAAGTTCATTCATCTATGAGCTCTTCTTGGGGTGCGGTCTACATCTGCAATAGCATCATCTTTAGGGGGGGCCTTCTAGCCTCTTCTTTTCTTTTATGTCTCTCTTTTGGGGGGGGGAGTTTTTTCCTATGGGTTTTCTCCTTTTCTCTATCTTATGGGAGATTGTATTTGTACATGGGTACCTCATCAGGCCTAGTTGTTGGGACCCATTTTTTATTTCCACACTTCCCACCTAAGCTACGCTTATGGGGGGTATTAGTGTAGGTTTCTATTTTTCCCTATTTATTAATTAGGGAATATTATATATTTTTGCATACATGGATTTTTCCTACATTCATGGGCTACACTAGCTTATGTGGAGATTGTGTGTCATATTTGTGTCATAAGGTGTCATAAGAATGTCATAAGTGACTCCTTTGACCAGCTATTCCAAGTATGGGAGTTACTTCTCTATTCTTAGCACCTTGTCACCAGCTTTTTTGGAAGAGTCTATTCTTAGGGTGCTTTGACCACCTTTTGTGGAGGAGTCTATTCTTGGGGTGTTTTGACCACCATTTGTGGAGGAGTTACTTTCTAGCTCTCTTATATCTATTCTTCATTTTGACCATTTCATGTTAATCATATTTTGGTTTTCTCCATTTTGTCTTATGCAATTTATCTTCTTATATTCAAATTGCTTTAGCATCTTGTGGTGTGCACTTGTTCATCTTGTGTGATCACATCTCCATTACACTCGTGTTATCCAGATTCTAGCAACAACTCTGATATCCTCATCATCTACAACTTATGCTTCAATTTCTTTAAGAACTAGTTTTAAAATGTCTTTTTACTAAAATAAATCTTCATTTTCTTCTACCAAATCCCACCATGCTATTTCATTAGTGGAATAAACAAATTTTATGGCTTTCTTTTTTTAAAAACATTGTGTAACAATATAACATGGATGATGACAAATATAACAATAGGTAGTTTTGGATTGAGGCCTTGGGAATTTATGACATCAGAGGAATTTTGATGTGGGGTAGGAGTGCAATGCTATGGGAAAAATTGAATTTATGAGCAAGGTGATGGTTTAGGTGCTTGGGATTATTCACAAAGGGTTTACATCTAAATGGATATATCTTAGGGAATTTTGAAATGACCTTGGAATTATGATGCTTATGTAGTTTTAACTTGGCTCAAGATTGAGTTATAAATTACATAATTTGTTTGAGAGAAAAATCAATGACATCAGTGAGTGTCATAGTAGATAAATTCAATCCTTTTAAATAAAAATATGAAATTAATTTCTCAACCAAATTATATTTAAGATAATTTAAAATTTTAATCTTTGTAAGATCAATGCTTTGATCCTTGGCTTCGTATGTTAATTTTTTGTACTAGATAACATATTCTTTAAATTGAGTTAAATCACATAAATTCAATTTTGCTAACCATTTAGAATTTTAAGTTATTTATTCCATTTTGGGGGAAAAAATTCATTGATGAGGACCTAAAATAGGCTTTACATAGGTTGTGGCTGAGAAAGGATTCTTGTTTCTTATAGAGTTTTTCCTAAGTTTTTCCACCATTTTGACATAATTCCCAAAAAAAAATTTGTGGGAAATATTTAATTTATGTGACCATATAAATTTTTAGTAGTACCAAATTTTTGCATGGTATTGCACCATGTATTTATCTCATTTAATGGATTAATCAAGTCATTAATATTCAAGAACTATGGATTTAATAAATCATAAGGGTTAAAACAGGTAACCCTTTCTTTTTATACTGACTCTCTTTTTCTAATGTATCAAGAATTAGGTCAAGACCAAAGTATAATGAGATAAATGATTGATTAAAACTTGAATAAATTTATTGGATTTGTTTTTTCTATGGTTTCAAACTAATCAAAACTATTTTTAGTATCATAATTTATCATCAACATTTATCAACTGATCTCCTATACTATGGAGATTATTTAAAGATTGATTTGCAATAATATTTATACTATCATTGACTTTCCTAATATGATAAATGGTTTTATTTATTTTCAAGATAAAATTGGTGGATTTCTTAATTTCATGGATATAATATCCCAAAATATTTATATGATTTAAAGATTATCTAATTATTTGGAAATCTCTACATAAATCATCAAAGTTATCTTGATAATGGGCATTGTATCTACCAATGTAATTCCTTTGTCTAAAATTTTAAGAAGGTTCCTTTCTTAATGAGGAGGTATGCCGATATACAATATGAAATTAAAATATTTCTCCTTTAGCTTGTTTATAACGACCCTTATGTGGTGGCCGTCTTCCACCTTTATAGAGAATAATATTATTCTCTTTGTAGTATTCAATAGTAACTTCCCTAGGTAAAACAAACATTGTCATAGGAGGGAAAGGATATGGGTCATCATTTATTTGTTCTTATTCAAGTTCAACTATGTGATTCCCTCTTCTTTAGGTTCTATCATAATTTTTAGAATTTCTTGAGACATTATGTTTAGGAGAAGTAATATTCAATCTTTTAGATAGAGATCTTAGAAGGACATGAATTTCATTTCCTTCTACTTTATGCATAATTTTTTATTTCTTATGCATCTTAGGGGAAACATATCTAATCCAATCCAACTTCCATGAATTAGGAATTCCTATTAAATCACCATGACCTTTTTGAAGTTGAATAGTACCACTGAATCATTTCTCATATGGAAGATTTTTCAAAATATTTGGGTTACTATTATTTGTGATTTAATATAGGACACTTATATTCATAGAAGCATAGTAGAATGGATATAACATGTTTAAACCATGTAATAAACAAAACAAACCCAAAAAATCTAAAGATATGAATTTTACTGTTGTGCATCCTTTATCTGTAGCACTAATTGATATATTTGGATA
Source organism: Torreya grandis (assembly GCA_037957365.1). Lineage (NCBI taxonomy): Eukaryota > Viridiplantae > Streptophyta > Pinopsida > Cupressales > Taxaceae > Torreya > Torreya grandis. The sequence continues at coordinate 601,394 of JARHVA010005981.1, read as the reverse complement.
CATCTCATAACTAACAATACCTTCCTTTAAATGGACTATTATAGATAATTAAGAAGCATGCAAAAAATTAGACTATATTTTATTCAAAGAGAGATACATATGACATAGGTTTAATATTATCAATGAATAATGGTTTTATGTTGACTCTAATTAACCCAGAATGTATGAACTATACATCTAGATGACTATTAATATAGTCCATCTCAGACTGGGGAATTAGTGGGAGAAAATGATTCTAATAACTATTCCTTGGTCTATATTTAAGAACTAATTCAATAGCCTTAATCCTAGGTTTGACAAAGGACTTGAATGTAGACTTATACTTAAGTTTTCCTAGAATAGAGTCTCCTTTTAAAGAACATTACTCATAGATCAGACTAAGTTTAACAATAAGAAGTTTTAAATTGGTAATTATAACTAAAATTTATTCTTTTGTAACTTCTATTTTAGGAATCCCTCCTTATAGTTGAAAATATTCTTCCCTACATTATGTATAAGGCATTTCATAGTATCCTTTGATTTCATCCTCGTACAAAATCTGATACCTAAAGTAGAATTACTAGGCTTCAAAAATTTTGCCATAGAGTAACTAGGTCTACAAGAATTAATAGGATACCCTCGACAAGAATAATATAAATTTTATAAAATAAAATGGATTTTAAAAAAATTTCTTAGAAATGGGATACAATAGATTCAAGGCAATAGGATATCCAACTGGCTATGATACCAAAAATAGCCTAGGGTTTTTCTCATAGATGGATGGAAAACAACAATGATAAGTTCTCCACTTATTTGAACTATTTCATTTACCTGGATCTAAAATTTTAGGTCATGATTGTAGATGATGTTATATTCAACTATTATGAAAATTCCATAGCATTAATCTTGTTTTGGAGACTACTTATTAGATTCCCCTATTCTTTATATTCCCATGGGAGGAGATGACATTGTTTTAGGAATGTAGTGGCTCACCTCAATGGAAAATATTAATATGAAGTTCTAAGAACTTTTTATGAGGTTCCATTTAGAAGGTATGACCTTTGAACTACATGTATTATAGGATAAATCTCCACAACTAGTTAGTTCATATCAAATGAGGAATATTCTTAGAGAAGGTGTTTAGGGATTTATGACATGTTTATTTTCCATATAGGTTCAACTAACTGAGGAGTCTACATATCTTGATTTTCCAAGGGTGATGGATGACCATTATATTATTTTTGGTGACATTCCAAAAGGACTTTTTCAAATTTAGGTGCATGATCATGCCATCGTGATCATTCTAGGAAGTAAAACACCCAACATAAACCCCTATAAGCATCTTTATGCCTAAAAGAGTGAAATTTAAAATATGTTATAAGAGATGTTGGAGGTAGGAATAATATGACACACACAAAGTGAATATTCCTCCCCTATGGTCATGGTATGAAATAAGGATGACACTTAGAGGATGTGCTTAGACTACAAAGAACTCAATAAGTACATCATCAAATATATGTTTCCTATTCTAGTAATTGATGATTTTTGAGATGAATTGCATGGGTTTTTTTATATTATCAAGTTAGACCTTCATTTTTAGATCATTAGGTTTTAATCTATAATGAGGACATACATAAAAAATATTTTAGAACTTATGAAGGCCATTATGAATTTATGGTCATGCTTTTTGGCCTCAAAAGTGAACCATCTACATTTTAGAGTTTTATGAATACTATTTTTAGGCTATTTTTGAGAAAAATTATATATTATTGGTTTTTGATGATATACTCATCTATAGTAAAAAAATTGGATGACCATTTGAAGCATGTGAAATAGGTACTTTTAGTTCTAGAATAACATCAACTTTATGCTAAACCTTCCAAATGTGCTTTTACTGTCTAAGAGGTGGAGTAATTTGGCCATATTATTTCAAATAAAGGAGTTAAATTTGATCCTAAAAAAATCTAAGTGATGATGAAGTGGTAGGTTCCCAAGACCCTCAAGAACCTTCGAGGATTTTTAGGGTTAACTGGTTACTATTGTAAGTTTGCCAAAAATTATGGCAACATTGCATCTCAAATCACTTGTTTGTTGAATGAATATGTCTTCTAGTGGACCAATTTAGATACTAAAGTGTTTGAATAGTTGAAAATGTCTATGTGCATAACTCCAATTTTGGATACCCTAGATTTTTCCAAAAACTTTTGTTATGGAGTGTGATGCATCAAGATATGGCATGGGAGGTGTACTCATACAAGAAGGAAGACCACTGGCATTTGAAATTCTCCATCTAGAGGTGAAAAAATAGGCTCAAACCAATTGATGAGAAAGAGAATATGGATATTATACATGAATTGAAAAAATAAAGACCTTATATAATGGGTCATCACTTTCAGGTAATGACTAATCATGATAGCCTCTAATATTATTTAGAACAATGATTATCATCTAAACAACAACAAAATTAGGTTACTAAAATGTTAAAATATAACTTTGAAATAGTATATAAGAAAGGAAAAGATAATGTTGTGGTAGATGTATTATATTTAAGGGATGAATTATTTGAGGATTTATTATGTTCAATGACTATTTGGTAGGCAGATTAACTAGAGGAAGTAAGATTAAAATGGGAGAATGACAATGCTACCCATGATTTGATTCAAAATATTTAATAGGGTTTTGGTGGAGTTAAAAAATTTACATGGAAAGGGAATGAATTATGGTATAAAGATAAATTATACCTTTTTAATAATTCTCTCCTCAAAAATAAAATCCTTTAGGAACTTCATGCATGTTCACTGGAAGGTCACTCAGGATTTTCAAAAACATATCATATAATCAAATAAGATTTTTTTGGGAAGGACTCAATGGGAACATCCAAAAATATGTGGCTAAATGAATGATATTTTAATATAATAAATTTGAAACCATTAATAACCTATGTCTTTTTTAGCCTTTATCCAACAATGGGAGAAAGTTTCTATCAATGTCATTATTGGGTTTCCACAGTCTAAGGGTAATTTTTTTATCATGGTAGTTGTGGATCAACTCACCAAGTATAATAATTTTATAATTATCATGGCCATTTGTTTCTAGTATAGTAGATTATAATTTTATCATTATAGTCCATAAATTTCATGGTAATCCAAAGATCATTATACGAGATCTAATATTTACTAGTAACTTTTTGATAGAAGTATTTCTGTATTTGGGCACCTAGTTAGCTTATAAATCATCCTATCATCCTAAACATAATAGAGAAATAAAGGTATTAAAAAAATTTATATAAGGATATCTTCATTTTTTATTTCTAAAAATAGGACAAATGGTTTCACTGGCTATCACTTGTTGAATGGTGGTATAACACTTCTTTTCACACTTCTTCCAAAATGTCTCCCTTTTTGGAATTTCATGGGTGTCAATCCCCATCCGTCACTTCATCCTTGATGGTGAATCCTAAGTTTTGAGTTGTTGAGGAACAAATTCACCATCAATATGAGGTACTAGTGAGTTTGTGAGAAAATTTAGTAATGGCACAAAATAGAATGAAATAGTCAGTAGATCAACATCATAGTGAGAGGAATTTTTAAATAAGTGATTGGATATATATATATGTGTTTGCATCCATATAAGTAGATGTATATAAATCAATATAAAAATGATAAAAATCTTTCACCTAATTATTATGGCCCTTATGAAATCTTTAAATTTTTTGGTACTGTGGCTTACAAATTAGAATTACCCCCATCTACTCACATACATCCAATTTTCTATATATCTTGCTTGAAGAAGGTAATTGGAAATAGATTTTCCACTTAGACTAAGATAAAATAATTTTATAAATAAGGTTAATTCATTATATATCCTAAAGAGATGCTTCACATATGGACTAAGAAACTAAGGTCTAGAGAGTTTCAATAGTATTTGATCAAATGGAATAACATGCATTCTAAAGATGCAACATGGTAGGATGAAGCATTCCTATAGAAACATTATAGTTTAATTAAATTTTATTCTTAATGGTAAGAGTATGTTATGACCTTAACCTATAGTTCATATAGAGATATGTGTGGTTGACTTGTGGCTTACATACCTTCATATTATCTTATTTCATTTCTCAATGTTATTAGTATGGTCCACTATGGAATAACCATGGCTAAGTAGAGTATATATATGAGGTCATGGTTAATATCTTATCATCATATTATGAATTATATTCTTATTGAATTATTATGGAGGTTGTCCCCTTGAAGTGGATGAGTCATAATATTCAATTATTTTTCTCTTTCACCCATTATTGTTGTGGATCTACTTATTTTATTCTTACTTTTGTGATATATATTTATATTGTTGAAAATCGTTTAAGTAATTTCATTATACCTACATCTAGTGGAGGCATAAATTATGTATTCTAACCTTTTTTCCTAAAAACTAAAACACTATTTCTACATCTACCATGGGGATAACAAATGTTTCAACTCAAATACTAGTTTATATGCCTACTCAAACCATGTTTACATCCTCCTTTGGTGACTACTCAACTTACTAATCTAAATCCTAATGGGTCCATAGTTAAAACACTCCTTCAATTTATAAATAAATCTTAGGACATGGTCACAAACATTGAACATAATACTTTAAATTCTCCTCATGCTATTGATTCCTAAGATGTGTTTCATAAAACTCTTAAACCAGCTATATCTTTTAACCCTTTTAAAATAGGTTTTATTGCACCTTAATTCAGATTTTATGATGGTAAGGGTGATCCTAAATAGTATCTTTGAAACTTTTATGTAGTATGCCTTCACTATGCCTCTAATGATAAAATTTTGACCAAACTATCACCCAAAATCACTATGGACTATGGTTTGAGGTGGTTTTATGACTTAAATATTAAATTCATGAAAGAATATAAACCTATTAAAGATCAATTTTTATCACACTTTTCAATTAATATTTATGAAAATGTTTCCTATGCTAAAATTTACAAAATAATACAAGGAAAAAAATGACCCTATCACTGAATATGTCTTAAAGTATGAAAAAATACTAGCTAAAATGACCAATCCTATGGCTAATAAGGAGTTACAAGACATATTTAAGTAATGTTTTCTTACTCATTTAAATGAGTCCCTTTTTTTAATAAGTTAAAATATTTTTATTACTTATGCCATGTTGTATAGGACTGTGAAATGAAGGTTATTTCATTAAATAAGCTCAAGTATGTAACAAACACACTAATTTCATCTACATCTGGTACCAAGTTTACAATCAAACCAAGTAATAAGGTAAAACCTTTTGACCCTAAAAATGAAACAACCACCATGGTTAACATAATTTAATAACATTATAATCAACTTATCATATATAATGCACCAAAGAGACAATTTACATGATTCCCTAAGTCTCACACCTTATTACTCTCATGGTTAGTAGAGTGTTAGCTTATATCTCTCCCTCATCCTATAGATGTTGATATAGATAGACCTATACCCAAAGGATATGATGTGAATGATTAATATGATTATCACCAAGTACCAAGACATTTTATAAATATTTTTTTTATCAAGCATAAGATCTAACACCTTATTGATGACTAAAATTTTACATTTGATGATCCTCCAAAGGAATCTAGTTCATACCCTGGTGATCACCATAAACAAAAAATATTTAAAAATCATTTTCTAGAACATTATAATATATAAATATAAGTGTAAATGGTATATAATTCACATCCTCCTCCATCACATTATGGGAACTCATTATATGGGATTACTGGTACTTATACACGACATACACCTCCTATATTTTAGAGACCTTTTTTTTATGATAATGAGATTAAAGATGATGAATTTGATATTAATTATTTATTCATTCAATAATACCTCTATAAACACCCTATACATAGTTTTATGATTTATAATGGTGAAAGTTAATACATTTTAACCATGACATTATTTACACACTTGGGTTATACACATCATGATTTTCATCATTCTACTAGATTAGTTAGAGCATTTGATGGGACTTTCCATAAGGTTATTAATGATATTTACCTTTATAGGTTGGTCCCACACATGTGGTTACTACATTTTTAGTTATACCTTCTATGAGAATCTTTGATATATTATTAGGAAGACTTTGGATCTATAAAATTCAAGTTATACAGTGCATGGGTGTGTTAAATACATTCATGCCAATCAGGTAATTTTAGTTTCCATAATACCATATGAGCATCCTATTAAACAAGAAAATATTTTACCTAGTAAGCTAACTATCAAACCTACTAAGGTTAATCCACTTCAAAAGGGTAAGCAACATACAATTTACTTTATTAGGAAATGAATATTTGAGATACTATTACTTTAAAAACATAAAGTGGATTCCATAAAATCCACATCCATTAAGCACCATGTTCAAATATCTAGAGAACCTAAACATCTTCTTATTATTTCTATTCTAAATAAACCATAGAGAAATAAATTATGGGTTCCATGAACCCTACTCTTATTACTCCTAGTATTTAGTTAAGAACAAAATGTCATGTTTTACATACGTAAAGATTATAAACATTACAGTGATAAATATTAAACCTATGCATTCTCTTGAAAAATGTTACTAGATTATTACACCAAGATCACAATGGGGAGATATCTATGATCAAAATTTGTATGGGATCATGGGATAACCTTTCTATTTAATATTCTAAAAATTAAAAAAAATACAAAAATAACAAAAACATTTTTGGCACCTACATGTTCTATTAGCTCCTTGGCATCTATGTGTTTGTTTTATGTTGATGGATGGCATATCAGTTACTCCTATATACACATGTGTCACACTTATATGTGAGTTTGATACATGTAAACATAGATACATGATCTATTCATAATTTAGATGTTGGGCCTTTCCTCTACTCATGTCATATGGACATTGGGGACATCTACCTCTATAATCATGATAATCAAAAGTTATATAATTCTATGATCACTCTACATTATCATATGTTGAGCTCATTTACATACTTAAAAATACTTTTAACTATGATAATATATTACATAGGGTACTTGATATGTTATGCACTTGACATTTTTTTTCTAACATATTTGATCCATGGCCTACTATGACATGTTTATCTTGGTTACTTATGCTTTCCTTTATGCACTTCCATGAGTGTCTTTCCTTGTTATTGTCTTATCTATTAGAGTATTTAAATATGCTCATTTTTTTACCCCCCATGCCCATGTATGATTTATTTGACACTTTAATATGTCATTTTTTGTCATATGGAAATTTGAATATGTCATCTTTACTTTTATGGACATTTTTACTATGTCATATCCCTTCAACTGTGCAATATTTGAACATGCCCCTTACTTTTAATCTCCTTTGATCATTACCTTTTGACTTGCTTTTGAGCATTCTTGTGTGTGTGTTTGATTTTATAATTGAGATTGTATTATTACTATATACATTTTTTAATGATCCTTATCATTCATTTTAGGCCTTTATTTGATCACATCATTCTATGTGCATCAATGCAACATTTATGTAGACATGTTCCTTCTATATGTTACATGGTCCATTTATAGATAATATAGTTGTCTTATCCTTTTAAGGTGAGGTAATTACCTATTCATATTCTTTGATCACCTCAAAAGAGAGGAATATCATTAGGGTAATGTCATATAGGCGTGGATTCCTCACATTTACAATTTTAGATTTAGTGAGGGCATGATTTAGAAGCATGTTATCCACACTCATTCAATATTTGGTATTTATATCAGTTTTTAGATTTAGTGGGGGCATGTCATATAGGCAAAAATTACACAAATTCATAGTTTCATATTTAGTGGGATCAATCTTTAGAAGCATGTTCACCACACTTATTCAGTATTTAACATACCCAATTAAGTTGGGGCATGGTTTAAAAACATATCCTCCACATTGGTGCTTATTCTAGTTTTCATATTTTTCCATTTATAGTGGGGACATGCTTTAGAATCATTTTATCCACACACAATTTTTAAACTGGCCAAATCACATAGTTATATAATTTAGATTCATAGTTGTGGTAGAATTCTATATATTGGTACCATTGTTATACATGGTTTCATCATGAGACATATCTAAGTTGCATATGCTATGAAATCTACACATATTATTTAAAAATTCAAATCAATTTCATATTTAAAAACACTCTTAGGTAATGTCATCACCCACTAAGATGTACTTTTTTACACTGATACCTAGGATGTACTTTTACAAATTGTATTTCTCCAATCTACTATAGTGGTTGGTTTACTTTTAGATTGGTTGAGGTGATTAAATCACTCAATATTGACAAGTTTTTAGGTTGGACTCGATTATACCATCTATATATACCAATTTGATAATATGAGTTAAATTTGTTCACTCATACTCACCAAGTTACAAGTATACTTGGTTTCCATGGTTAAACTATTCTCAACTATCAAGTGACAACTGATATTTTCTCTAAGATTTGGGGAATATGCCTTCCAATCTCTCTCTATCTCCTTAGATATATGAACTTTACAAATTTATAAATATTTATCATAATATAAATTTTAGAGCCTTATAATTATACATATTTAAATTCAACTTATCAATAGGCAAGGTGATTACATGAATGCATAGGCATACTACTAAACCTTGCTCTTTAAATTTTAATCATTTAAAATACTTTTAGTTCCATATTATATTCATTAATTATGTATTGTAACATGACTTTGGTTAGATTTTAGTCACCAAAAAAGAAATCAATTTGGGCTCAGATAAAGACAAGGTGTGTTAGACACACCCAGGTACACATTTCTTTCCTTCAAACTAACAATTTAACTACTAGATTAAAGGGGGAAATGCAAATACTATTTCTAAATTATATAGCACCTTATATTTGTACACTTAACAAACTCAAACCTTCAGTTTTACTCTTAGTTTTGGACCTTTCCATTCTTTATTACATATCATATATACTCTATCTTATTCCCCTTGTCCTATCTCTTAGTCTAACCAGTATTATGTTGATGACCAAAACATTATATCTTGACTATAATTCTTAAAACATGCTTATTTTCCACCTCTATAAGTTTTGAATATATATCTACTTTCCTCCTCCCTAGACACTAACATGTGGGATACAAACTTGCATTGATGCTAGTGAATTACTTTGATGCAAGTTTCTAGTGACCTTAAGTCATCCAATTTACAAATGAAACATATCCTAATGGTTTAATTAATATATTTAATGTTACTTGTCCAAATGGATTGATATAAATAAAATACCAACCCTCATTCATTCCTCACCTATAAAGACCTAGCATAGACTAAATAAAATTATCAAATCACTTAATCAATAAATTTATAAAGAAAATATTTCCTATTTTATCCTATTTCCATATCAATCATAAGGACAACACATACATAGGTTTGAATTATTAAAGGAAAATCCCAAGAGTATAATTTTTCAAGTTACATGGTAGGTCACTTTTGTAATTTATTTACACATATTTAATTATTCACCCAAAATACAATAAATAGGGGATAAATACATCAATTTTAGGCCCTCTTCATAGTATTGGACATGTAGGCAACTGATGAAGAGGTATTCTATAAACACACTCACTTTTATTGCTTCAATTTGTTCATTCTTTGACAATGGCTCATAGAAAAAAATAACTCAATATATAATTTAGGGTTTTTTGGATTTATTAATCTTCTTATGAACATCTCCCTAATTTTTAAAATCCTATGTTATCTCATAAATAATCCACATAACCTCTAAGTATAACTCTTTCATCATTCAATGCTTCTTCCCTTTGTTCTAACTTTCTTGTAGCCTTTTTTTTTTACTATTTTCAATTGTATAGAAAAATGGAGATTTAAATTGATAAAATAAAATGAATTTTTAATATATTCTATTTAATTCCTTCACATCAAGATTTTTATTTTCCCAATTCCACTTAGTAAGGCACTTTTTAGACCTTGTCTAGACCTAATTAGGTCTCTACTCCCCTGTTACAAGCACAATCATCTCAATCCATACACAAAAATGTTTTAAAAATATAAAAATCCAAAAATATATTAGATACATTGAAACCCAAAATTATCACCAAGTTTCATAGGTTTTTTATGATGTAATTTCTCATGATGTGGTTTCTACTTTCTAAATCCTAGTTCAGGGTTTACCATGACTATGATAACTCGAGAAGGGTTAATTTGGTGTATTGAGATTTAAATCAATATTAAACCTTATATAATGATTTAATAGGCTATTATTTAATAATATATACCTTATTATCACATTTATACCCTCATTGACACCTCTATTTGGCAATTTACACAATTGTTTGGTTTGATTGTATGTGAGGACATAATCTCCTACAGGGTCTGAGTATAATACTTCATGAAATATATATTAAAAATTATTTTAAACCAAAAATAGAATAAAAATAAAATTTAAATAATTTATTACCTATATATATGTGTGTGTGTGTGTGTGTGTGTGTGTGTATCAACCAAATTTCATTAGAATCTTTATTACACATAATGCATACCCAGTGTTCTTGAGCATAAAACATAGGAAACACAAGGTATGTATAGTTTTCAAATTGAGAAAATTTTATTCATTTTATTATATTTATAATCCATTAATATTAAAATACATAATAATTTTATCCTTTCATAATTATTTAACAAGTTTTATATGTCCTATATTTCCTCCAATGGTTCTTGATTCCCTCCAAGAGCATTGAAAGAGACTCCAAACTATCCTAATTCCTATCATACCTATAAAAATGACTGATTTTGTGACTCAAGTATGTATTTAAGTAATATTTACCCCTGATATATACCAATAAAAAAATATTACATCATTTAATATCCTTCAAACATGATTGAGGATCCATAGCTTGACAAGAAAGTTCAAAAATTCAAATTAGCTGAATTGGCAAGAAAATGACAATTTTAAATTCTAACCTCCCTAATAACACTTTTAAAGTTGAATAAGATTATTAAGTGTAATATATGAATCTTAAATACCTTAAAACATCCTAAAAAATATTAATGACCTCTATACAACTTGATCAAGCCAAAATTGAGCAAATAAACAAGATAAAGATCATCCTTAGAAGGATGTTCCTACATCATACTATTGAGGAGAAAAATAATTTTACATGAAATTTAAACTAATCCATTATGTATTATTGATCTTGAAATATTTCTTATCATCTCTCTTTCTTACTTCTATACTTCATTTTTTTGTCACCTAGATCTGAATGGCTACTAGACGAATGTAGACCTCCTTTTTCTTGACTAATATTGCATTGTTTCCTCTTTTGAGTTATATTTATTTATATTGATCTCCAAGATGATCATATTTAGTATTTTTTTATTATATTTAAATAAATCTACACATTAAATAAACAATTTAAGTAAAATAACCTCCTCCTTGTAATCTAGGAATCCATACTCTTGCATTCTCATGGTTGTCTCTTCTTTGGTTATAATTGTTATCTTTTGGACTACTTATTATTGTTATATTTGTCTATGGATTTTTAGAGTTCTCATGTGCTATCTTATATTGCAACTAATTCATTATTATTTTATATTGATTTTTCATGTATCACTTGACTGATCACATTATTCTACCTACTTGTCAAATTACTAGGCATTGATTTATTCAAAGCAAGTTCTCTCAACATACTAATGTTTCCAATAAATAATTATAAATACCCCACACTACTTATTAATGATAACTAATTAGATAACTATGTGATCAAATTTTCCAAGTGATATTTTCACAAGAACTGAGTTTCATAAAGAAAAACATTTTCTTTATTGAATATAACCCCTATATCTTGATGTGCACATAAAATATTGCTTGTATAATCATGTTTGGCTAGTGGTATAAACTTTGTACTTACTACAATCAGCACTTCAGTACCATTATCAACTACTATATTATCTTTTGTCACTTCTATATTAACTTATATTCTATTTTCTTCCTCTTGAATCTTATCCTTAACTGATACTTTCTTATTTTCAAGGCTATAACTATTTTATTTTGTAAAATACACTTTCTCACCAAACATCATCACTCTAGTTTGTACCTCTTTCCATGCTTGATTATCCTTCAATGGATTTAATGTATGTTTGATGTCATAATTATATATAGTGTATATTTTATCCCTACCATCATGAATATATATTCTATTATACTTCCATGGTCTCCCAATTATGATATGGCAAACATTAATAGGAATCACATCACATAAAACTATCTTTATAACCACCATTATGCAAGTTTACATGACACTACTCATTAACTAGGACTTGATGATTTATTTGAATCCAAGAGACATTATAAGTATTAGGATTAAATATTATATATAATCCTATCTTAGTTATCATTATGGAATAAACAAGGTTATTTTTGATACCATTATCAACTATAACCTTACAATGTTTACCTCTACTTTTTCACATAGTCTTGAATAATGTCTTTCCTTATGGTGGTTTTTTATCTTCATGGATTGAATTCAATATAAATCTCATCATCAAAAAACTCTCTCCTATTTCAAGTTCTTGAACATAGTTTAGTAATAAATCCATACTTTCCTCTTCTAGTTAAACTACTTGGTTTTTGTTTTCACTCCAAGAGCTTCTATCTTGAAGGTCTTTTGGACATTCATAAGATCTATGTCCTAAAAACTTATTACATTTGAATTATTTACCTATAAATCCACTATATCCTATTACTCTTCCATAATATCTTCCACCTCTAAATCCATAACCACCTTTATTAGGTTGATTTGTACTTTCATAACTACTACTAACTTCTTTACTATGAGTTTACCATTGATTTTTATTACCTGGTTGTCCTCTTCTTTCTTGCTGACCTCTAACTCTATAACTTATTATTCTCCCTATGTTTTTTTGGATTTTTCTTCTATTAAAATTTTCCTCTGACTTTAGTGTAGCTTGATAAGCCTCTTCTACTATCCTTGGAGACAATATATTAATTTCATCTTGAATGTTAAACTTCAATCCATTAATGTACATGGTAACCTTTTTAACATCCTCCTATATATGTCCTAATTTTATGTTTAGTTTATATAATTCATTTGTATATTATTTCACTAACATTTCTTTCTTTTTTATATTTTTAAACCTCCTAAATAAGTTGGTTTGATAATATTTAGGCATGAATTTGCCCTTCAACTTGGCTACCATTATATCCCATGACCTTATCTTTTCTTTTCCCCTTATTTTTTATTCATATACTCCATCCCACCATAGGGATGCATGAACCATTAACATTATCACTAAAAATTTCACCTTATTTTCCTCATTGACCTTTTCATAGTAAAAGTACTTGTCCATACTTGTTATCTAGTCAATCAACTCTTCAACATTGAGACTACCCTCATATATTGACACCTCCAATTTAGGATTTGATGTCATACCTATATCTAATTTGATGAATATTTCCTCAACTTTACCTTCCTCTCATTATTATAAAACTTCTTCTCGACGATCCTCATCCTCTCTTTCACTCACATCACCTCTATTCATCTCTCTTCTCTGAGCCAATTTCATAACTTACAATTTGGCCTACAAGTTTCTCACCTCCACCACTAAATCATCAATTTCCTACAATATTATTTGATTTTTTATTATTCCATGTCCTCTATATTCCATTTTTCTTAATTTATTCCTAATGTCTCATAATCTTTGATACCAAAATGATGCAGATGTATTCTATAAACACACTCACTTTTCTTGCTTCAATTTGCTCATTCTTTGATAAAAGCTCATAGAAAAAAATAACTCAATATATAATTGAGGGTTTATTATATTAATTAATGTTATTATGACCATCTAATTTATTTTTAAAATCCTCTTTTATATCCTAAGTAATCCACATAACCTTTAAGTATAACTTTTTCATCATTGACTACTTATTCCCTTTGTTCTAGCTTTCTTGTAGCCTTTTGTGACTATTTTCAATTATATGAACAAATGGAGATTGCACTTGAGAGACTAAAATGAATTTTTAATACCCTATATTTAATTCCTTCTCTTAAATATTTTTCTTGACCCAATCCTACTTAGTAAAGAACTTTTTAGACCATGTCTAGACCTAATTAGGTCTCTAAACCCCTATTACAAACACATTCATCTCAATCCATACATAATAATGTATTATAAATATAAAAATACCAAAATACCTTATATTAAATAAAACACAAATTTATCACCATGTTGCATATTTTTTTACATTGGAATCACTGATAATGTGGTTTTTAGTTTCTAAACCCTAGTTCAGGGTTTACCCTGACTGTGTCAACACAAAAAGGGTTAATTTGGTGTATTAATATTTAAATCAAGTTTAAACATTTTTTAAATGATTTAATAGGGTTTAAATGATTAGTATATACATTTTTATCATGTTTATCCCCTCTTTGATACCTCTATTTGTCAGTTTTCACAAGTTTTTGGTTTGACTATATTTGAGGAAATAGTCCACTATAGGGTCTGAGTATCAAATATATATTATAAATGATTTAAAACCAAATATATAAACCTAATAAAATTTAAATAAGATATTATATATGTGTGTGTGTATCAACCAACTTCCCATAGAATCTTTCTTATATATAATGCATACTCAGTCTTCTTCTTGAACACAGAACATAGGAACCACAAGGTATTGATAGTTAGTTTTCAAATTGAGAAAATTTTATTCATTTTATTTGAGTTATTATACATTAATATTTGAATCCATCATAATTTTATCCTTACATAATCAATTAACAAGTTTTATATGTCCTATATTTCCTCTAATGGTTCTTGATTTCCTCTAAGAATATTGAAAGAGACTCCAAACTATCTTAATTCATATCATACCTATAAGAATGACTCATTATGTGATTCAAGTATGTATTGAAGTAATATTTACCCCTTATATATAATAATAATAAATATTACATCATTTAAGCTGCTCCAAGCATGTCTGGTGACCCATAACTTAACAAAAAAGTTAAAAAATTCAAATTAGCTAAATTGGTGAAAAAATGCCAATTTTAAATTCTAGCATCTCTAAGCACACTTTGAAACTTGAAGATTATTATCAAGAGTAATATATAACTCATAAATATATTAAAACATCCTAAACAATCTAGATGACCCCTAGACAACTTGATTAAGCCAAAATTGAGAAAATAAACAAGACAAAGATCATCCTTTGAAGGATAATTCTACATCAACAAAACTTATTAATAGGGGGATATTTAGGGTCAACTTGACACCATGTGATCACTAACCCATTTTACCCCAAGGTTTATATGAAGATGAATAACTAGAGTTTTTCAAATTTGTGAAGAGCAATAGGCCATGACCCATATATGAATCCACCAGAGTAAAGTTGAAGAAAAAAATAGAAGAATCTAGGGGTTTGCATCCTTTTCTAGTAGGTATTCTATATAAGACACTCTTGTTAAGCTCAAATTATAATATCAATATAACTATCCTAGCATGACATTACTATTTGTGTTTTTAGAAACATCCAAATTAGAATATGATGATTGTTTCAAATTCCCTTCCAATCTACTTCCTTCATGTTCTAAATCTATAACTACATTAACATCAAAATAATCTAAGTATATTACTTCTTTATCATTTCCATATCTATCATAGGTTTACTTACTATTTAATAAATTTAGCATATGTTTATATATGGGTTTAGAACCTAGTTGGCCTATTCTAGATCTTACCATCACCTTGTGTATTATTATTTCTATATTATTAACATTATCTACCCAAGTAAGGATCCTAGATCTAATTCAGGGTTAAATAATTACCTAGATGTGATAGATTGTTGTGTAAAATAAGAATTCTAAGATATGCAATAAATAACACAAACTAATTTTAATCTTACTATATTTTGAAATATGCTAAAAAATGAAATAACAAAGATAAATTACTTAGTTATATATTTGATAATATAGAACTAAGATATAATCTGGGAAATGACTATAAATCCATGTTCGCTAAGCATGAATCATGAATAGGGTTCTACTCACTCTCTGGATAAGGCCAATAGAATTAGATAGGGGTGTAGAGCACTATTATCCTTAGGGCAAGCTGGTATCCTTTAAGGTTTTATCAATCTATGAAAGTTTTGACCTATTTAGTTTCACATGTTAACTCTATGTATGCAATTAGAAATGTGTGATTTGATTCAAAATCCAATGCATGTATTCTTATTCACTTGTAAACCCTAATCTTGATAGGAAATGATGAATGAATGGAATAAAATAAAAAACTAGTTAGTGGTTGAAATTGATCTAATCCATAATACCCCCTATGTTAAGCACTACCTACATAGCAATACTCCAAAGATGGATCAAACTCCATGTAGTTATCATATACTATGATAGCGTGTGTGAAATATTGGTGTAATTATACATGTTTATTCATTTTAGTGTGATTAAATTATTCAATCATGACTTCTGACCTTGGATGTGTATTTAGACTTTTTCTTATGTATATTAGGGTTGTATGTGTTTAGAATTTGGAGAAGCATGGAATTTAATCTATATGTTTAATTATAATTTTGGTGATTTTAAATATGGAAGCTCTTGAGTGTAAAATGACTTGGAAATTTCCTTTTATAATGATTAATAGGTAATTCCTTCAAATAGGAAATACTAAACATGTGGGATGACTCATTTCATGAATTTTATTTTGAATAAGTAGTCATTCTTTGTGGGAGGATACACCTATTGGAACTGGATAGGACCAAGGAGTAAGATAGTTAAAATGTCATTTTTTAATCCTAGGAACAAAGGCAATTGAGTTGATAACATGTATTACTCATGGGATAAGATTGAGATGTTTTGAATGAGTTATAAGGACCTTATGAGATCATTAATTATTTGTAGGAATGGTTCATCTACATGGAAAATGAAGGAAGAGTGGTCAAAAAACTATTTAATGAAACATGAGGCAAGTGCAAAAAAGGGTTGGTAAAAGGTAAATTATTTCAAATAAAAAGTTAATTTATGTTTATAAAATGAGCCATATCCTCCTATAATCACCTAAAAGTGGTATTTGAGTGTTAATAATTCTACTAGGGAATAATTATCCCTAGATTAGCCATAGACATATCCTAGAGCCTATTTTCACACTTATCCAACCTTTTTGTGGGCCACAAGCATCCTTAGTCATCCCTAAAGCAATCCTAGACCCTCATTATTGCATCATAGACCTCCATGCCTTATTTTTTACCACTTAAACACTAGCATCATAATAAGGATAGTAGTTCCACATGGCACTAGTGTCTCAATAATGGAACTAATATCCTTTCCCTCTATTTTTCACAAATGGATATCTTTTCAAATCTAAAACCTCTTAGGGTCATCCTAAACCTCTTTTAGCACCTGTCCAAGCATAATAATGATATAAATATATGAATTTTATCTATTTAAACACTAGATGGAAATGATATGCAAAATACACATTCAAACTCAGAACAAGTTGTGCACAATTAAGGTTATCGATCCTTATTATTCCCTACTTCTACATACTACCATCTACAATAGTCCTAAGATCAAATTACTTATATTTCTAGTCTCAAACATATTCAAATCACTTAAGTCAACTATCATACTATCTTCACTTGAACTTGCACTACCACTTAGGTGGGGATTTATATCAATTGAAATGTATGTCATATTTCATTTTATATCTAGATGAACATGTTATTTTCATATTATGTATAATTTAATTAAGAAACAAATTTAGACATAGATACTTACATACAAGATATATTACATAAGCTAACAACTATGTTTCAAGTTTTAATGAACCTCATATCTTATACACATGAAAGAATCTACTTCTCCTCAAACATAGGATCATCTCCATGAGGATCTAATATTACACAAACCCTAATTTTCATATTAATAGGTCCATGCTATCACTCTTCAATGATATTAATCAACCCATACCATTTATTGTCATTAATATCCATACAAGTTAGCCTACTCACATCTTTTCCCTATAAGGTGTGTTCAACCCATACCATTTCCATTAATATCCATACGTGTTCAATTAGAAATAATTAGGGTTTGCAATTGTGAGACTCTAAGGGATCAAATTATCAGTATGAGAAAGTTAATATAATATTTATAAATTTAAAATTAGTTATTAAGTGAACATGTCACATTATTTACAAACCAAATTAAATATACAAAGTCTTCAAAATATGCTACCATAAACCATGTATATGCATATATAGCTAACATAGTTGTGCCTAACACTCTTTCATATCCAAATCATAAATCAAAACAAAGTAGATGTACAAATCATGATTTAAAAAATATTCAAAGATCAAGTAATATTTTGAGTGAGGTACTAAGGGAAATTATTAAAGATAAGTTGATCAACTTCTCTCCTCTACACCTAGTGAGGAGATCTAGATATTATTGTGCATATCCTAGAATGTATGGGTACCACACTGATTCATGTTTAGCATTAAAAAGGAAAATACAAGAGATAATGGATATAAATGTCTCAAATAGTGACACATCATCCAAACAACATAAAATGGCACATTTACAAATTCAAAAAGGGTCAAATTTAAAAATAGTACAAAATTAGTTACCAAAGCATAACTCAAAACAACAAAAGGTTCACAAAGCTTAATTAGATAAATAAATAGTATAATAAACACATGTGAAGTAAGTAAAAAATGTAAATATACCTCTCCAAAATGAGGCTCAACTTTCAAATTAGTATGGGTTTGGTCAAAATATCTACAATAATTTGATTATCACATTCAAGGTCTAGGCAAGCATGCTCAAGGCATCACTACTCCTATTTTAGTAGTTAATAATGTTGGTCAATAAGGTTTGGGATTTATTGAACATCCTAAGTAAAATCATTCACACATATATTTTATTAGGGTAAAAATTATAGATACATAGGAATGTTATAGAAAGTGTAATAAATCTAGTCATAAAGTAAAAATCATGTTAAGCCATTAAGCATTATCAAAAAAGGATTTCTATCAAAAGAGACTCCAAATCACCATATGCCTAAAATAAGCACAATTTCAAAGGGAAAAATCACAATAAATATTCCATAGTACGAGAGAATTCCCTCTAGCATTCTAGGTTATTATGATTTTGATGAGGAACAATACCTAGATTCATACTGTAACACCATTCAACTCCAACATAGCAATCACACTGGATGAGAGATTACCATCCATATTTTTGACATAGACCACATTGATAATGAGTCTCCCATGAGAATCAATGGTTATTATTCTTCCTCCCTTCTTGTACATACTTTACTTATCTTTTGATCCTTATATATAGTTTCATATTCATGTTGCTTGTACATAGCTTATATCCATAAATTACAAAAATAATAAAATACTTCAAAAACATTATTTACTTATAAAACTTAAAATTATAGATTGTATGCATTTCCATGTTTACATTTATTATATTTTATTGACACTACATATGTTATATATCTTATGATAGTCAATTTTATCATACATATATGCTTTACTTTTTCTTTTCAAGTGTTTATAGATTGCTATAAGACTCAGGTCGACTACACTAATCCATATTTTCCATTATCTACCCACTAGGGGCATATACATTGATACATGGGTTCTTAATTTAACACATTCTCCCATTTAAGGGAACCCTATACATAGTTTCGATTACTAAGTTATATCTTTCCATACTATACATTATAACTTTAGCATTTTTATATCTTGATATCGATCATGCTATACTTTTTTTTGTTATTACTACTTTAGACTCAACATATGTACATCTTTACTCTTAGAAAAAATTGTATTACATGTTCATTTATACTTTAACTTATAACTTTCCTAGTTTAGACTTGATTATATCTATATGATTCTTATATTCAAGGGAATTTTAATATGCCACTAATTTTTGGCTCTATGCCACTTATTTTAACAATATGTATACTTTGTACATGTGCCCATGTCCTTGTATGTGCCTTCCTAATTGTGTATGAAAACATTTGAAAATATCCTTCTGTGTGGCTCTAAGCCAAATTTCTTGTTGCTTACTTATGTGGACATTTGAAGAAGTCCTTATATGTCTTATTTTCAAAATTTAGTGACATGTTCCCATCTCCCTTATATTGTGGCCCCATGACCTACTTTTATGGCCTCATGTATGTTGTATGTATGATTTATTATATGCATCATGGCCATGACACTTTTCTCTTACTTGTTACACACTCTAGTTTTAGATGCCATGATGGACCTCATGTGTCTCCCCTTCATACTTGGGTGTTGTGGTGGACATCATGACCAATATCCCTAGGTAGCTATTCATTTTTTACTCACATTTGATGTTACATGCATTTTTATATCTATCTTGACACACTTGTGAATTATAGGCATGACATTCATCACACATTACAAACTTATGCTCAGATTATCTTATATTTTTATGTGATGTATGCACATTATATTGGATTATTACACATATATCATATATGCTCTAGCTAACACACATCTTGTAGATATTTTTATTTTTAAGATAGTTATTCACAAGTTCAACAACTCCCCTCAAAAGAAGGGGAATTCACATGGGTTTGTCATAGAGATCAAGATCCTATATTGCACTCATAGTACATTTTTTAACACATAGGCTAATATTATAAAAATCACACTCAGGTAAACAAATTGGTAAAATAGTAACACAGAGATCAATATAGTTGCATAGAAATTAGAGAAGAAGGATACCAACACCAAAATTGGGACACTAGTGTCACATATCAAATAATGGTGTTACTATCTAGTAGCCTCAGTTTCATAAAAACATTATTAGCTAAAGAGTACAACATGTACATTACATGTTTACATAGGTTTAGTTATAGATTTATAAGTTTTGCTCAAATTAATAATAGTTTAGCTCATATTCATAGCAATTTTATTAGATTGGGGGAATCATGCATGCCATGAACATTCTCATATTTAATATAAATACCTAGATACATATTATTAAAACTTATTCCAAAATCCATATTACTTAGATATTAGATTTGGGGTCATGTGTATGGAACATTATTTTTGTTTGCTCACTTACACACCAGTTGATCATATGGAATTATAAATTCTATGGAATTATCTACATTGTACACACTATACACCATATTCTAAGTTACACACTAGATTCATGACTTACTCCATATATAGTGGTTGGCATTCTTGAGTGGCCCAAAGTCACCTAATATAACCAAGTAACCACATAGCTAACATACCCAGTCAAACATTTTTGTTTACATCACATAGTTTTAGTTTTAGATGCATCTACTACACATGGGTGGTAAATGATGAAGTCATATCCTAATTAATTTATTTATCAACTTACATTATAGGGTTAGACACACCATAAATCTAATCCAAGTTATTCATAGGTCATGATAAACCGAGTAGGGGTGGATAATAATGAAGTCAAAACCAAATTGAATTCTTGAGCCACCCACATATGAGTATTGATAAATCCATCAAATTAGTCCAATATATTCACCAATTAATCATTATATACATGCACATGCATATATTTCATTAGTTTTATGCATTGGTTTGTGTACCTAATGAGGTGTGTTCATTATTTCCTCTCTCATATTTCTTTATTTAGTTTTACTTAGCTTTGCTTCTTTACTCAATTTTATCTTTATTTTTGATATCTCTTAAGGAATAATTTGTGCACATTTAAATTTTAAGACATACATTGGATCATTCTTTACATACTTATACCTAGGTTCATAGCCTTAACCTTTTAGGTAAGTCTAGGTATGATTCTTTTTCCTTTATCCTAGTTATTTCACTTTGCTGCATTACTAGAATAAGGTATGGGCAAACATAATCACCTAAAAGTGGTATTTGAGTGCTAATTGATAATACCTATCCTTAGCTTATCCCTATTTTATACTAAATCCTATTTTCAAATTTATCTAGCCTTCATGCATCCTTAGTCATCCCTAAAGTAGTCCTAGATCCTCATTCTTGCATCCTAGCCCTTTGTGCCTTGTGTTATACCAATTGGACACTATCACCATAATAAATAAATTAGAACCACATGGTGATAATGTCCCAAAAATGGTTTTAATTTCCTTTCCCTCTCTTTTTCACAAATGAATATCTTTTCAAATCTAAAACCTCTTAGGGTAAACCTAGACCTTTTTTAGCACCTAGACAAGCATCATAATAATATAAATACATGACTTTTATCCCTCTAACCACTAGATGGAAATGAGATGAAAAATAAACATTCAAGCTCATAAGAAGTTGTACATAATTAAGATTATCAATCCTTATTCTACCTTACTTCTACATATTATCATCTACAATAGTCCTAAGCTTAGATTACCTAGATTTCTAATTTCAAGCACATTCAAAGCACTCAAGTGAATTATCATACTAGCATCACTTGCACTTACACCAATAATTAGGTGGGGATAAATACATCAGGCTTGATCCCTCTTTGGATTATTGGTATGTAGTCAACTCTCTTTACAATAGGGTGTTGAGGATGTCCATCCTAACCCACTAACAAACATACTTTTTAGCTTGTATCAATCAAATTCCCTAACAACATGGAGGATTAGGGTTTTCTCACAAATTTATCCAAAAAAAGTAATTAAAAGGTTTTAAAATTTTCCACACATGGAAAAACCTCCCATGTCCAGACACAGGTGCACCGAGAAGCTCAAGATAGTCCTACACAGATGACACTACCATTAAAATAGGGACACTACCACCACTTATCCAATAATGGCACTAATATCCAATTAGGTCATTATTATTGAGGAGGGATTCTAACACTGGTATCCTATTCACAATAATTGGTCTATCCTCTTCCTCAATTCTAGTCTCTAGATCATCCATCTCAGTCATTTTCCATCTAAGTTATTACTTGCATTATTTATTGTTATTTTTTATAAAGGTCAAAGTTACTCAATTCTATAATAAATCAGTGGATATATTTATTATAGATTATTAACCTAATTTAGTATACTCATCTCTTTAAAAAATATAGGATTTACATTCACTAAGTCCTAAAAGGTTAAAATTCATATATATTACATAAAAGTTAAAAGAACACTGAGATGTATATGATATATGATTAGCTTGTAATTAATTAAATCACACATTATTAAGAATTATAAGATATATGTTAATTATAAGACATTACATGTTCAAAATAATTTGGTAATGGGAAATAGATTTATGGTGAGAAGCACAAACATGAAGATATCCATACACAAAATGTTGCCTTTATACACAAACAATATTGGGTATATGAATAGTTTGAAGAAATTATTAACATCAATATCATATTAGTAATTAACTAATAGGCCAAATAATAATAATAATAAATAATATTAATGTATTTTAATTTTCTTAAAGTATAATTTTATTATTTATTAATTAACATTGGACTATGGTCCATATACACATCTCAATAATCCATATACACATTGTCATAATAGTTTGATGTTCATTACAAAATATCTAGTGTAAAGTATATATTTTCTCAAAAAATTACATACAACTAGTATAATAATATGTATAAAATTATGACAATATTTTATCTAAGATATGTATCTTAGATGAAACTACATAAAACATGTCACAAAATATCAATCTTAAGGAGCTGATATTATATTAGATTAATGACATAAATATAAGAGGTGTGTCAACAATGATATCTCTTAACATATTTTACTTATATTTATCTTAGATATGTATGATAGTTATATTGTAAATGAGTATGGTATACATATGCCTCTATTGACTAGGGTTGATATTTGATGGCCCTATATACCAGTCAAACACAAATTTGTTGATGGTAAAAATGATCAAAATTAAAACCTTAGAGGTAATTAAGAATTTTTTTTTTAGCTTTTAGAACTCATCAACAATTTTTTTATCCGTTGGAACCTAAAAGATAATTTACATCCACCTAAACCCTTAGCCTACTTAAAACACCTTAGAACCCATTACCTACTTAATAGTCAACATACCCTAACACACTAACCATAAAATATCACATTAATTTAATGATCAAATATGGTATTTTATTTCCCTTCATACCATTTTTAAACCTCTCCTAATTTCATTTTATTCCACTTGTTTCACCACTATCACTCTCCTATATTCCCTAAAACCTAAACCCTACATGCATTCACTTTTTGTCTCCATATTTATAATCCTCTCAAGAGGATGTCACAGAGTGTGCTCAAAGTTTTATACACAAGTCAATATATTTTATTTATGATGAGTTGACATGACTTCAAGGTTTTAAATATTTTTACAATACAATAGTAAAATTGAATATTTTTTTTATGAAAATATAAAATAAATAAAAATTCCTTGTAATATAACCTAGGTTTTTATTAAAGTTCTAAAATTTTATCATAAATTTGACACATCATTCATCAAAACTCTCCAATCACCATGTAGCCATTATAACTCTCCAACTACCAAGTAGCATTTGAAACTTGAACACTACATAGTAGCCTTCAAATCTTGAACATTTAAAAATATTTTTTAGAAATTGAACACTTCCAAGGATCCTTTTGAACCTAAACACTACCAAGTAGCCTTTAGACCCAACAAACTATTGACCAATGCCATAATTATGCCAAGGCTAGTAATAAAATACTCAAACATAAAACACCTAAGTTCACATGTTAGGAAATTTAAAGAACAAATAAAACATTAAATATGAATTATATGGGGTCACTCACCATCCAATCCTTGAATCAAATGTAGACAAGATATCTGACACATATTTAGGACACATGAACCTAACTAAATTATATCAACTAATTAATGCCATCTCAAAATCAAATTAGATTCAAAGTATTTATAATAGATGATTTCCATAGGATTTAGCTTTCCATACTTATGTCTAATGCCTATAAATAATGATAACGTTGACCACTCATTATAATATGGAAAACATGGAAGTGAAAAACTCTAAAGATGAATTAGTTCTTCATCTTAGTGCATCATACATTAAAGACATGTTCAAGATCCCTATTCATGAAACATTTGTAGAATTCACCCCCTAATATTATCAATAGTTTTGGCATAAGAGTGCATCCTCTTTTTTTAAGGTGATAAATAAATAGTGGCTTAAAAAACCAAAAATCTTCTCTACTAGATTTATAAAGATGGTTATTTGTTTTGAGTTCAAAATGGAGATAAATGACATCATCACACTCTTTAATAGGGTTTTTAAGAACCATACAACTTTATAATTCCAAAATTGAGTACACAAATATGTATGGATCATACATAAAAATAATAAATACATCATTTGGGAATATTTTATAAGTGATTAATTTCATAATAAGCTTTACAAAGTGCATACAACTAGAAAATTATATATGAATTCTTATCTAGTGTACATAATGGATAGAAGAAGGATTTAATCAAGGTTTAATAGAGTGGAATAAATGACTTATTATTTAAACTAATATTTCTACCCTTAAATCACACATGAATCTAATCTAAATTTTTATTATTATGTCAATGATTCTTTCCTAAACTACATCATATATATTTTTAAAAATGATTAATACAATGACATCATACTTTATGATGTAACCACCACAAAGATTCCACATTGGGGAGCCTAATTAACAGAGTTACCCACTTTATCATACATCATAATATATGGATTTTATAATTCCCCTCTCATGATACCTAAATATGTATATGATAATTGGGTATTTATGGAGTTAGTTTTCCAACTGATTTAAACTCATAAACAAAAGATAAAAATATTTATAATTGTACCTCATTAGCTAAAGATAAAAATATTTATGTTGAAATGACCTAAGTTACCATTAGTTTATTTCATCGAATACCCTCCTTTGATATCATAAGTTCAATTGAAAATTTTTATCAGTAGGATTATTCATCACTAAAGATTCAAATCAATAGTTACTATAGACTCTTTACCTTTACTGCAGTAGCGAAAAACATCTCTAGGCCAACATAATAGAGTCTTCTATTGATTGGTCCACATTGTAAGGAATTAAGACCTATAATAAGAGAGGACAACTTGATTGAATAAATATAATGTCTCACATAGATATGGACATTGAATTTTAAGGTATCTTATTCATATTTATACCATGGCATTGTAATAGAGGACACATAGTATAGAGAAGAGTTAGATTATCAAAGATAAGAGTTTTAAGAGGTTACAAATCAAGATAAAATTTTGTAATATCATATTAGGAGAAAAATAATATAGTATAAAGAGATAGAAGAGACTTGTAATCAATAGTTATTATATTAATATAACTAAAAGACAAGTATGAGTAGGAATTGATGTATATTATGTATGGATAATTTTGAGTGAGCACACTTAATTATTTTTTAAGAATGAATAATATAATTATTTTTAATAAATACTAACCTGTGCATCACATTAGTCTTAACTAAAGTGAACTTGAACAACATAAACCATTTATATCTAATACATTAAGATTTTATATAAAAATTTGGTGGCACCACATAGACTTCAGCTAACTAATGTCTATGGGAAATTATACATTATACTTTAGGAAGAAAAAATTAAAAAGAAATTAGAAGAGTTGTGGGAATAAATATATTTTTTCAATTTGATAGTAAAATAATGGGTGAATCCTTACCTTTGATAAATTCATACTTGTTCAAACTATAAGAATAATAATTTGGGGTCACTTATGCATAGAGTTTGTGGTCTTATATATTGAAACAAGCACAATACATAAATTTTTAGAGTCCACATTATTAAACCTATAAATTGAAATGCAAAAAAAATTTAGGCACTCTAAAATATTGATACACCTTTAACTTGGGCTATTGATTATTTGTTCAAAACTACACTTAACTTATTTATCATAGTTTGGGATAATGGGGTTGGAAAAAATTTGAAACAAATAAATATGAGTTTGTTTAAGGTTCCAAATAATTTTTATTTAATAAAGTAGCATTCCTCACTCACAAAATATTTTTGAATCATAGGTGGCAAAAGGTAAATAATTCCTTAAAGGGATAATCGCCTAAAGGATGGTAGGTGGAAAGAAGGGGGATCCTAAAAATATGTGACCAATTGAAGTATTTGGTATAAATGGTTTTAGGATATATATGGGGTTAGGAAATTAAGTATCAAGTTAAGAGTACATGAATTATGAAATAATGAAATATTATTAAGAAAATAAATTACAAAGGTTAGCAAAAATGGTGAATGAAGAGTGGAGGAATAAGATATAAGATGAAAAATTTAAGTTAGAGAATAGGGAAAAGATGTAGATTATAGAAATATAATAAATAATATTAAGAAAAAAATAAGACAATGTATTAAAATAATCTAACCTCTACTATGGAAAGTCATCACATTGAAAACCTAGATATTATCCCTCTACAAAAAGTAGATGAGATAGTATTCACATCATTGAAAGGCACATATGAGAATAGTGAGAGAATAAGAAAAGAAGAAATCCTATATCATACACCATAAAAAGTCATGAATGACATGTGGAAAGGATTTATAGACTTAGAATCACTATCTAGGATACCCAAACTATTCAAAACCTTGGGTACAAAAGACCAACTAGTGAAGAGTAGTTTGACCCAAAATGGACAAGCTTAAATAGTAGTATAAGAAGAGATGAGGCTAATATTATTAAAATAAGAGGTGTTATTTATATATTAGAACCAAGGGAAGAAATTTTAACAATTGAAGGAAGTCTAAAAGGAAGTAATCAAGAGGAAAGTTATACAAATAATACAGAGGATCGAATATATGTTAAAAGATATATTGACCTTGAGGAGAAAGGTGATTCATAAATAAGTGTTAATATTCATACTAGATATATACAAAATAGAGATAAGGAGGAAGTTATATAAATATAAAATAGATTATTTAATGAAGTTATAAGAAAATAAAATATAGTAAAGATGGAATACTATGAATATAATACTCTAAATGACATAACCCCCTAAAATCATAACCATAAGAGCTCCCAATAGGAAATTAACCCTTTGACCAATCATCATCCCCCATGTAATTTATTAATACAATCAAACATGTGTATATTAGATGGAGAGAAATGTATATTAGAGATTAAGTAGTAGATAAATATATAAGTTTTAATAAAGATATTGAGAATAGATAACATTTTTTTAGGAAATTAGTCATAAGTATTAGGAAGGAGATACTTCCAAGAAAAATTGAATAGACATAAGGGATGTAACCAAAATTTGGTTAAATAAAAAATATATAATCAACATAATTTTTTAATAATACTACATAATCAATTACATCAAGTAATCTTATAAATAATTATAACAATACTACTAGTAGTACTCATACACCACCCAACAAAACCAAAATGGCACAAAATAGAAGTTTACATTAGATGGTGAAGACATGAAGGATGCAAAAAGATCACTTGTTTTTGAGAAGCTCATATTGAAGGAGTCATAATATTATTGATGATAGGGTGAGGATGTTTGAATTCATATAAATAGTTAGGGATGATGCCCTTAAATGTATATGAATACTTATTCTTTCATTGAAATTTCATGGATCAATGTACATGAATCCTTTAAAGGAGGCTTTCACTATCCTAACATTCCAACTAAAAATGTCAATAAAATGAGAGAGTTGGTACAAAAGATATGGAGAATATAAAATATTATGATCAAAGGTTCAAATTTATAGTAATAAAATTATAATGACCATTAAAAAAAGGTAAAGAATTTAATGGTTTATTTTTGGAATGATCCCATGCCTCCAAGATGATTTAGATGGAAAAAGAATTAATACATTTTCATAAATGATGGAGATGGCATAAAACTTAGAAGCTTAGTCATGTAGATGTGACATAGACACATCATTAAAATATAATATGAAAATATTACACTTGGATTTTGAATAATTAAGTCCAAAATAGGAAATTCAAATGAAAAATGATGAGTTTAGTTCACTACAAGTTAAGAATAATCCACCATTAGAAATAATGTGGTACACTATTTTTTGTGTGGAAGGGAAATCGAGGATATAATATCCCAAAAATCAAATGGAAAAAAGATCGACAACCATTAGATAAACACAAACACATGTGGGAATGTCTCCTCCTATTCAACAAGTGATATAAAATAACAAGATGTATTGTGGAATTTTTTTAGTATATGATCAACATCCTTAGAAATTATTCCCAATGATGTAAGTTGATTCACCCATGAATAAATTGATGTATTACACTAAGTATGGGTATTTTAATCACTAATATCATACCAAACCTTCCATAAATGTACCTTTAAATGTACAAGATACAAATCAAAGAAGAGAATAAATAGTTTAAAAATGCCACCAACATAATTACCTATAGGAAATACCAATATACGGTACCCTAGTCAGACATACCAAACACCTCCCACAAATCTATATTGTCAATCACAAAACACCCAACCATATTATTACAAAAACTAATGGTAGTATAGGGGAGGTGGTCAAGGAGGATATTGGGGAGGATACTATAGAGGATAATGAAATAACTAGGGGGAATATATAATAAAAATTACAATCAAGGATATAACCAAGGGCATATATAGAAGGTACCCCCACCAACATGTTACAAATGAAAAAACATTGGGCATATTTCTCTAAAGTGCATTGAAGAAACATAGATGGAGTGTGGATTATATTGTGAAAAAAGAACACATGATTCATTATCCTACCTTCAGGTATCATAATTATATAAGAATAGATGAATTAATACTGATGATTTAACATAATCTCTCCAAATAAAAGGGGTAAAACATTTCATAAAATTACCAAAGGGATATGCTATAAAAGGGTAGTGTAATGAAGTTCGCTATGAGGATGGAGATGATAAGATTTTATATTAATAAGGAGGAACATCAAAATGAACATCTATTTATAAATAAAGTAGAGAATGTCAAGACATAATGGATGAATATAAAGAGAGACCATAAAATAAATCTCTCAATATTATCAATGATGATCTAAAATTTTAAGTGGTGATAACCACTCATAGTGAAATCAAAATAAAGAAATTAAAAGAGTTAGATATCGATTTAGAAGATGAATCAAGGATAATTATCAACAAGGAAAAAATCCAATATACACGAACATGACTACATAGTTGATAAAATCAAAAAAATAATATCATAAAAACAACTCAAGGATTAGCTAAAACTGACCTATTTTGAAGAAGATGACATTGGATTTAAAATAAATGATGAAACTAATTAAAACTAAAGATACAATTACTAAATCAACATAGTTATATAACTAATAAAATAGTCAATTAAGAGAACATAGAATAGAAATGATTGAGAAAAATCAAAATAAAAATAAAAAGAATTTATTTATAATGAACAAGAAGTGGACTAAAAATACCATTTTAATTAATATCAAAATAGATGGTCATGAGGTAATAAATACATTACTTTATCTAGGCTCAAATACAAATATATTCACCCAAAAAACATGGGATCTTCTTGGTAAACCACAACTACATGCTATAACATACAATAATGAAATTTTCAATGGCACACCATGTTCACAAATTTAAACCTTAAGAAATGTTCAAGTTCAATTAATGGAGATAAAAATAAAAGTAGATTTTGAAATAATTGATATGTATGATATAGGATACCCAACCTTATTAAACTTAGAATGGTTCATTGATTATAGAGGTATATTTAACTCTAAGGAGGAAAATATTACATTTTAATTAAATTTTTTGGTATTCCATTTTCCCTTTTAAATAGGAATATGAGAAACATGTTTGGAATAATTATGGTTAGATAAAAATGAAAGTGACTTTAACAACTACATCGATGTATACAAACTGAATAAAATTACAATACCAAAATATGACCATGAACCAAATGTTGAGGGGGAAATAGTAATGGAATATGAATAGGTAGAAACAACCGTAGGTGATGACATTGAATCATGGATGTATGGGGAGTAAGAAAAAAATGTTAGAAATGTATACTACATGAGAAAAATATCATCTAGGGGAAATAAGAATACCAAATTACATAATACACTACTATAGAGGATAAGGGATTACTACATATAATGATTTTTCCATGATAAAATACAAAAATTCACCAAAATCAAGATTATTCATATTTATTAAAATAAATGATAAGATTATTTACTCAAGAGTAAATATTAATGTAGGCCATTGATGACACGCTATCACTACATCAAGGTGGTAGATCACCCATAACACCACCACCAAAAAGTAGAAAACCTTTGGGATATTACTTAATACAAGGTTTATTAAAAGATATATGTTTTTGGAAATAATAAGTTATACGGGAACAAAAAATCCAAGGATACACAATGAGAAGTATGAAAAGGTTTGGAGTAAAAAATAGAAATTGATAGATGTCCATGGCCTTAGTTATATTTATTATACCCTAGATGCCTACCAAAAAACATGATATATCCATCAAGAGATGAGAAAAGGAACTACTATTTGGGAGGACTTAAAAATGGATTTATGTCAAACCTTCAACTTTTGGGATCCGTATAACAAAATCTGTCAGGCTTTGTGAAAGATAGAAACATTCTTATTCATGAAATACTCCACCACAAAACAACAATTTAACATAATAAAATTATAAGAAATGGTGTTAGGCCATATGAATGATTTAGAATAAATTGGTAAAATCACAATAGAGCTAACAAATAATGAGGAAAGAAATATAAAAAATAAAATAAGTTGAGAGTATGATAAATTTTATAAAAATAATAAACCAAGTGGAGGATGATGAGAAACAACCAGAAAATAAAAAATAAAAAATTGAGGAAGGAAAGTGGAAACTCTTGGATACCGTAGAAGATAAAACATAATATTTTTACCAACCTATCAAAATTAGATAGGAGGATATATCTACATAGGGTAATCCCAAAATGGCAAAAGTAATAAATTACTAGGTAGAATAAAAATTAGAAAACATACTAGATTTGTTAAAGAATACAAAGACTTATTCCCACAAACTTGCATGGATCTAAAAGGATTAAAATATGAAGTTGGGACTATGAAAATAAAACTAAAATATGGTATAAATTTTTTTGTAATTAACCTTATAGACTCTATCCAAATGTAAAGGCTATGTTAAAAAATATATTGGATAAGATGTTAGTTGTTGGCATAATAACCCCTATGGAAGACATGAAATGGATTTTCTTGATGGTTATCTAAAACAAGAAAACTAGACAAATCTGATTTTGAATTTACTGTAGGGAATTTAATAAGGCCTTTCTACATGATCCCTTCCCAAATCTATTCACCAAAGAGATATTAGAAAGTGTTATTGAAAAAGAGATCTATTCTCTCACTAATGGATTATTTGGTTATCATTAGGTGAGAATAGCACCAGAAGATTGACCCAAAACATAATTTTTAATGGAATGGTGTATCTCATGTACATGGTTATGCCCTTTGGATATAAAAATGCACTATCTTTAGTTGAATAATGATGAATTCATTCATAAAATTCATACATGATTTTTTAGAAGCATATATTGATGATTGGATGGTATATGGATTAGTCAAATATCATTTCCAAGTGTTATGGCTAATGTTCCAAATATTTCAACAACTTAACATCACTCTCAATTTGAATAAAGGTATATTTGATACACTTTTTAGTAAACTAATATGATATATAATTTGTAAAGAGGGATTGATGTTAGATCCATTCAAAAATACCCAAGACACAAAAGGAGTTTAGGAAAATATTGGGTTATACTAGATATCACCACCAATTTATAAGAAAATACATAGCCATAAGTGCACCAATATAATATTTACTAAAGAAATGACATAAACAACCTTTGTATTGGTAAAAAAATGTCAAGAATCCTTTGAAATTTTGAAAAATAATATTTTTGATGCCCCAATACCATTTTTACTTAATTCATTTAGAATTAACTCAAGACAAAATCCTTTTACAATAATAAAAAATAGTCTTCAATTTATCTTCTTTATCTCAAAATCCTTGCATGAATCTCCCTTTTGCATTGGAATAAATATGGTGGGCCCTTTGACTTATCAAAACTCTCTTTTCATGTATTATATGCCATAATTTGGTTTTGTAACTCCATTTTTATTGAGATAAAGATATGTGAATGTCCTCTTTTGCATGAAGATCAAGAAATATGCATGATGCTAGTCAACTAGTCAACTAGAGTGATTAGCAGTTTAGGACTAGTTAACTCCATGTGAACCCTTTCCTTCCATGAATATCCCTTATGTACTTGAAATTACATGATATATTTACTTTAATAGTATGTAAGTGGCATGGAAACTCTATGTAAACTACTTTATTAGTCCTTCAATGCCAATTTCACTTTATTTGCTCAAATAGACCTACTAGGCTAATTAGGCCAATAGCCTACTTATTTCACTTGAACTCCATTAAAACTTATAATAAAACCATAAAACATGAAAATAAAATGATTTTTATACCTGTAAAAACTCCTCCCAGACTGAGATAGGTGTTCTTGATGAAGAAACTCCTGCCACTCGGTAACCATGATTAACTAGGTCATATCTACCTCATTTTCCTATAAACTAGTTGTTTTGAAGGATCTGGTAGGGGAAATTCTAGGCATATTTCTAACCAGATTATTATTTTAGGATGAAAAAAATTATTAGTATTCAACATCCATGGATTTGATTTCATGTAAACTTCCTTGTGCCTCATTTTTTGTGTTTTTTCTCTAAAAACCTGATTTATGCCATGATCTATATAATTGAATACAAAAAATTAACATTTATATTACCCTATCTTAGTTTAAATAATTTTATAAGATGTTTTAGGTTGATCCATGAGGTTTTTATGGAAATACAATCAACTTTTCTCAAAACTAATCACTATGAAGGTTTGTGAGGGTTTTAGAGCTAAATCTTTTAATGATGATTCATAAGGTACAATAATCCAAACCCAAAATTATTTCCATGATTTTTTAGAACACATACACCCTCAAAATCCATGAAAATATTGGATTTCCATGAAAAATGTATGAAAATATAGCCACCTG
Source organism: Torreya grandis (assembly GCA_037957365.1). Taxonomy (NCBI): domain Eukaryota; kingdom Viridiplantae; phylum Streptophyta; class Pinopsida; order Cupressales; family Taxaceae; genus Torreya; species Torreya grandis. The sequence goes on along the minus strand of JARHVA010005981.1, from coordinate 567,222 downwards.
AATAAATTTGCCTATAGGGTTTATAAACATTCTCGACATGCTTACACTCTTAGTGATTGTTCATAAATCATAACCCCTCAACAAACCTAAATTTTTAATTAATTATAATTAAATAAATTTACTCAAATAATTCTAATATTTTTTTTCCAAACTCTTCATGTGGTGAAATATACGAGCATTTGATCAGGTATCTTGAAAGAGTGTCTAGAACTGTAGATTTCGAATTTCTCCTTATGGATGAATATGACTCTTACATTACTTCTCCATATTTTAAATCATAATCATGGTAATTTTACCATTTCATAAAATAATTATTTAGTTTTCATCTTTCTTTATATGTTAAAAAATGTCTTTTGGTGCTATAGGCCTACTTACTTTGTTTTATCGCTCAAGGGCATGGTTTGCATATAAATTAGAGTTTAAACACTATTTAAAGGTATTATAAAGTTTTAATAACATATATTAATTATTTTAAAATATATTAATGAGATTATAAACCTTTTTTTCACCTTGAAACACACTTGAACCTCCTATTTCTCCATCATGACTATTTTTAGACAAGTTGGTGACTATGTCAAAATAGTGGGCACTTCCAGTTGTCCAATGGTCTTGATATTTGTATATAAGATTCCACAAGTCATTATTACCATGCTTACCAAATTTAAAGTCTTTATTCCAATTTAAGTTTCCAAAATCTTCAAAATACTTTCAAAAATCCTTTTTATGCATTGAATAAGCATGCACTTGACTATGTTTCTCTTCTTCCTTCATACTTAGAACATGACTATGTTAGTACTAACATCCTTATATTCTCTTATGTCTATAGGTTCAATATTTAATGAATTATACTAATAACCTATTACAAAACAACTCTCACTCTCCTTCATGATCACTTAATCATCATTACCTTTTTGACATACTATCTTGAATCATGAAACCTCTTCATGGACCACTATGTCTAGATATTACAAGATAACTTGGATATATGACTATTTAAAAATAAATATAGGTGTCCTTTTGATTGAATTATAATAATAAGGTATGATTTATTTCCATAATTATTCCTTGTATTATACCAATCATTTATTATTCATGACCCATTCATGACCAAGAGGCTTATATGCACTACTGTGTTCTCAATATCATTTTCCAACTTGAAGGAGGGTTTGAACTTAAGATACTATAGGTGACTTCTCACTTTATTACTATATATATTTTTCATGAATCATATGACCCTTACTTTGAAATTCTTGTAGTACCAAGATTTACCTACTTCTCTTTGGAAGATCATGCCTACTTCATTCCATTATGTCAACATGTGCTTGACTATGTTTGACTTTCACTTGACTATGCTAGTTGTATGGACTGGTGCTATGGAGTAATTATTGTATTAACCACACAAGGTTTTTATGAGTCATGAACATGTCATAATTATTTCTTCAACCTAAAACTCTCGTTTAAGTGATTTATACTCTCTATAAGGCCTCCATTCACCATATTTATTTACTTTGTTGTAGATGCTCAAAGTTTGTTATATGTCACTCCTTTTTATGGTTATAGGTCACCACTTCCTCTTCTTGAACCCTTCCATATCTTCATTATATGAATTTTCCTATTTAATTCTTCATTATATTAATAATCTCAATGTTATTCATGTATTTTTATGATCAAACGATCCTCCTTGAGCCTTAAAAGAGATAAGGATGTGACTATTATTGGACTATTGTAGGTCATTATTCTCAAATTAGGTATGTAGGTTGCTTTTATTTAATTTATGATGGTTATTACACTAGTATTATGTGTATTTTAAACCCTTTATTTCATTTATAGTGTTTATACACTTGGTAGTACTTTTAGGTTCTTTAAACACTTTGAAAAGTCCCTGGATGACCAAAACCCTTATCAACTATGGGTTTTTCCTAAGTATATGCCTATAGGTACCTTAAGATAAAAAATGCAATCATGACTACATCTTGAAGGTGTGTGATATGAATTAAATCATGTTATAATTATGAAAGCTTCCATTTATTTCCTAACCTCATTCATGCCTTGATGTCATGTCAACATCATAAGGACTATACTTTACAATTGTGGGTGTACATATTAGTACCATTTATATGGATAAGGACTATATGTGACCTCAAGGAAGGATGAAAACCTGATTTTATCCTTGTTCTTTTTGCTTATAATGCTTGACGAAATCATTTGAATATACCACTATTAAGATATCTTCACTATCACTCAAATATTGATGTTATTCATGGAAAACTATGTCTAAGTTATTGCCTTATTGTAGGTGGAAACTCATGAAATGATGCCAAATCTCAAGGTCTGCACACCTACCTTCACATATATGATGGATTTAACCTCTTTATTCCTAATTATCATAGATGTATAGACCTTCAATAAGGTCTCTTTTACCCTTTTATTCATTTTACCTTCATGGTCATACTTTACTATATTATTACATGTTGTAGACTTCATCCCTTGACTATATCTTATGTTTACTTATCCTATAAACTCTCTTTTTCATGATTATTATAATATCTAATCAACCCTTGGATCTATATGGAAATGAAAACATGGAATGGAGATGGGTGGTGGGGTGACAAAAGATGATTGAAACACATGAATTCAGGGTGCAAGGAGCATAAAACATAGTAGAAAGATAGTGTCATGATAATGATATGGGGGTTAGTGAGATGAAGGTGGGAAAGAACATTATGATCATGACAAGGATAACCCAAAGGGTAATATTCAAGAATATACATATACTTAACCACATACATAACTTTAGAGGCCATTGGAGGAGGATAAGGAGGTGAAAATGAAACATAGGTTTTTTTATAAACTCAAAATATGCTAAATTTACTTAAATAATGATAAACAAGCCTTTTGAGATGCTTTGAGATCACAAATATTGATATTTCATGAATCCTTAGAGAAATTATTGAGGAAAATTGTTTGAAAATATGATAACATGAATTAAATACATTCTATGTATCAACCCAAGAAATATTTAAAACCTTCTCTCTCTCTCTCTCTCTCTCTCTCTCTCTCTCTCTCTCTCTCTCTCTCTCTCTCTCTCTCTCTCTCTCTCTCTCTCTCTCTCTCTCTCTCTCTCTCTCTCTCTCTCTCTCTCTCTAAGATCATACAATTCCTCTTTGAAAGCATGCCCAACTTAGATTACACTACTTATCTTTGTGAGATTTTTTTGACCTTGAAATGTGTGGATAAGTACTGAAAGAGGCCATGTAAAGGTATATTATGTTCCAAATAATATTTGATAACTTGAATTTTATTTAAATTTTGCCCTAGTGAAGAGAAATTGAATAAAATTGATTGCCTTTATGGATGCAAAACTACATAAATTAGCCTGACTTCAAATGGATTATTAATGAGGGAGAAGATGAAAATTCTATAACCATTTGATCAATAATTAATCCCTCTAATTTTAATTTCTTTTATAAAAAATTTATACCTATACCTTCTATCTCAAATCTGTACATCATCAAACTTGCAAGGTAGTCTCTATGTGAAAACTAGCCAATTATTTGGAGATGACCAGTTTTGGGCTTGCATTGTATCCCATTACCATGAAAATATTTTGAAAGTTTTGTCATGTCCTCCTATTTTAAGTTTTATTTATATGGTATTATGTACAAGTTCATACTTATCCTTGTAAAATGAATGAAATAATCTTTTCTTTTCCTTTTATTGTTAACTCAAGCCTCCACCAGCACTAAATAATGAAAGAGAAGTACAAGAGTATTTTATCATTCATTGACACAAAAATAAACATTTTCCATTCTTTAAAGGGCCAAATTTGGCATGTGGGAGGTAGAAAAGGGGTTTTTTGACTTCAAATTACATTTAAACACCTTTTTATCTCTTGAAACTTTGGACTAAGGTAAAAAGTCATGTATTAGAATATAAGTGATGGCATATTATATATTTTAATGACCTTTAGACTTAAATTTAAACATTAAATGACCAAGATTTTACCTTTTTAACTAAAATTCACTTATTTGACCACCTTGAAGGGGTTATTTATATAATCCTAAAAAGTTTTGGATTATAGGGATTTGTATTGGGCCTCGACAGGCCAAGTTACCCCTGATGGTCATTCACATACCTTTTCACTATTTAATGCTAAAATAGAATAACAACTAACAAAGCATGTGCAACTTGTGAACTTAGAGGAAATGAAACTATAACTATGTATAAAAGAGTGACTCTCCTAGAAGTAGTACTTGAAGAACATCCCATTCACAAGAATATGAAGTTCCTCTCCACTCAGTTTGGATGATTATAAATTATTTCTTTCCTTATAATTAGTGATAATATATGGGCCACTCCAAAGGCTATCAAATTTGGAGTGCTTACCTAGTTTAACATGTTCTTCATCCCATTTGAGTACTATGTCTCCTTTCTAATATGTTGTTGATGAGTCTATTTTATCAAAGTATCTATTTTGATGACATGGTATGCATTGCATTTTCCTCGACAGGACAAATTACCCCATTCACATATGCCTTTTCACTATTTAATGCTAAAGCATTATTCGATATGATAGTTGAAGGGATTCCAAAATGAGTGACTAAACTATCATAGAACTCAAGATCTGAGTTCTCATTTTCCTCCTTTAATAGAACTACCATTACCCACATAAAAAAATAATCTATGGATATTAAAACCCACTTATGATCAGCACTTTATTGATTATGAATCATTCCAATGAAGTCTAAACCAAATTTCATGAAAGGCTACTCAACCTGAATAGGCTTTAATGACATAGCAACTAGTCTATGTTTTCCTGTAAACTTTGCACACTTTGCACATTTTATAACCAATGTATGTGAATAATTGAATAAATTTGGCCTAAAATAACCATATATAATTATTTTTTCTACTATATTCTTGGCTGCAAAGTGGCCTCCTGAAGGACTATCATGAAATTACTCTAAAATATTGTTAATTTGACTAGTTTGCACACACCTTAGTAACATACCTCCAATGTAATTTTTAAAAATAAATACACAAATTAGGATTTAGGGTATTTATTATAGCATAAATTCTCTCCTATTGATTCATTTAAACCCATAGGACACTCTCCTATTTGGAGGAACCTAGCAATGTCATGTGTCCAACTAGAAGTAGAGATAGTGCCAATTACCTCTTGAGTGTCCTGAACTATCAAAATTGTTTCTTTTTATTCTTTCACATCTAATGAAAGATGTTCAAATAATTATATACATCATAAAATATTTTTTATATTCACTTCAATTTCATATTTCATGCACTTAGTGACCCATCCATCTCTCTTTTAATTTAAGTCTCTGTTAAGGATAAAATCCTTCACACTAGGATGAGATACCATTAGAAAAATATTATTATTTGAAACCAAATATCTGATTTTTTTTCAAATATATTATAAAAAATAGTAAATTATTTTCAAAAAAATAATAAATCTCTTCATATCCCTCAAAATCTTGACTAAAAAAAGCAATGGGCTGATCCAAACCTTCAATACTATGTTGCATAAGCATGTCTAAAATTGTACTATATGTAGAGAAATCATACATAAATAAATCCTTAATAAAATAAATATTAATAAAATTAGGATCTTTGATAGTGTCCTCCTTTATGGCATAAAATATTTTCTTATCCTCTTTACTCCAAGTGAACTCTTTATGTTTCTTTAGCATTTGAGTGGGTGTCCTTACCAATTCTACAAAACTAGGAATGAGCCTTCCGATGAAATTGATCTTTCCCAAGAAGCTATGAAATCCTTTCTTATGTTTAGGAAATGATATATAAAGGATCAATTCTATCCTCTTTGGATAAAAGTAAATTCCAACTTTGGACACAACATGCCTAAGAAGTCTTCTCTCATACACTGCAAAGATGTACTTCTTTGGATTTCAGGAAACTCTAAAATGTCTACATCTATCACAAACCATTCTCAAGTGTGTTAGATGATCATTAGGATCCTTTTAAAATATATTAATTCCCTCAATATAAAATAAAATTAGTTTACTCAAAAGACCATGAAAAACAACATCTATTTCCCTTTGAAAAGTGGCTCCAACATTGGAGAATCCAAAGGGCATATTTTTATATGTATAAGTACCCCATTTGATGGTGAAATATATTTTATATTTGTATTTCTCTTTCACCAATATTTGGTTGTAACCCTAGTACCCATCGAATAGAGAGAACCTATGTGATACTAATACTCTTTGTAAAATTTGATCCATGGAGGGAAGAGGGTAGTGATCTTTTAGTGACCCTCTATTTAGATCTCTGAAATATACACATAGTATTATCTCTCCATTTTTATTCCTCATAGTTACAAGGTTTTATAACCATGTTTAATTCTTGATAGGAAATATTATATTTGACTACATCAACTTTGTAATCTATTTTCTCATGAGGATTTAAACCTTGGGGTTGATTGGCCTTTGATTTTATCTTACTAGTTTTGCATCCTCTTCAAGATCAATAGTATGATTTGCTAACCTAGTATCAAAACATTTCAAATAATTTTATTCCAAATAAAATACATCCATGAACTCCTTACATAATGAAATGAAATCTCCTCTCTCTGTATTATTGTTAACTTTACCCAACTTGAGTTTCTTACCTTCAACTATAACAATTTTCTCATAATGTTCTTCCTTGGAAGAGATGCTTACCTTGTCCTTTATTATTTGATCATATTCATTAAAAATAATTTATAAAGTTATAAAACCTTTATGGAGATTATTTAATCTTGATTTCACAATCTAATTTTCATATTGGTCTTGTCATTTATCATGATTTTTTGGGCAAAATTCTACCTCATTCTATAAGAAACAAGATATCTATTTATCATAGTCAAAAACTTTCAAACTTACATAATTATTTGTAACTAAAGGAATGCATACATCCTTGATTTGGGTCTGATTTTTAGTGACCTTTAGTTGATCCACAATGTTATAATGTGATCATATGGTAGCAAGTCTAGCTGTATGCTAATTAGCTCTTCTAGGAATGGATCAGATATGAAATGCCTATAAGTATTCCATGAGGTCCCAAAATCTATATTTTTAGGCCTTTAAAAGAGTATTCTTTGCTTCACTTAAACCTAAAACTTGTTTCACTACCAACTCACTATCACCTTTTACTTGCAAAAGCTTAACACCCCTCTTTCTATCCCATTATAGGCCATGAATAAGAGCTTCATAGTCTATAATATTTGATGTACAAATGAATGAAAATATAAAAAAATAATAATACCTTTGATTTTGAGGTGAAACCATAATTACTCTAGCCCCACTTCAATTATTTGATCTAGATCCATCAAAGTACATATTCCATACTCCTTGATCTTGCATTGAGCTAGTGAGACTAGGCAATAAGTCACCTTCTTCATGCATACAATAGACACCAATTTTTTTTTATGAATCATATCCATGGTTATTATAATTCCACTCATCAAGGAGTAGATCTGGTATGCCTTCAAGTGAATTAGAAGGTTCTTGATCACTAGTATTTTCATCTTCTTCTAAAATACTACAATTCACTTTTGACATGTTTAGCATATAAGGTTCTAGGTTAAATCTGGAAATTGGCTCAGACTTTATAGTGACTTTGGTTCCATACCTAGTTATAAAAACCATGTATGACCAATCTAAGGAAAGTTAACCTTGTATCTTTGTAGTGAAATCTCTGAATAGGCATAGTGAATAATAAGGAGGTAAATCAACAACTACATCTTATGTAATAGTGATATTTGGACTAGTAAGTATGAATTTAAGATCTCTTAATACACCTACATTATTTGTAGGATACACATATAATTGAAATACACCTTTCTCATGGGATTAAAATTGAATTCCTAGTTTTTTATCTGTTCACTTGGGTATGACAAAAGTACTATACATACTATCAATCATACAATTATAAACTAGACAATCTCATATGACAACAAAAAGATAAAAGGGAAGAGGCTTAGTCACCTTTTGAGCTTGATGATCAATAAATTAATTTGATTTTTTAAGAAAAAACTTACTCTTTCCTTTTTAGGTTGTCTTTATATGATATTGAGCTTTAAAATATCCTCTCGTAGAAACTCCTTTTAACCTAGGATTAGTAGTGTATACCACATATAAATTGATAATAAAGACTTCTTCATTTGATCCATAATATTGAGTGGAGAAGTGGTTACCCTAGGTTAAAATTTAGGAATATAAGTTCCTCCTAAATGTTGTGTGAGCTGAGGAATGTCATGACCCTTCAAATTCTTCCCCTTTGGATCTTGTACTTTATTATTTTATGTCTTTTAAGGCACATCAATAATGGTGGCTAAGAAGGAAGAGGAGCTTCCTTTTTAGGACCTGAAGCTTCACTAATTGCCATTTTATTGGATCTATTATGGGATTAAATATAATTATCAACATTAGATATATTTTAGCCTTGATTTACATCCATGTTCTCAAAAGAATTCTCAACTTCTTGAAAGTTAACAAATGTGGTTTTAGTAAGATCTTTACTACTACCTTTTCCTTGCTGATTTGGCATTTATAATTGAGTGAAAGAAGGAATGTCTCCATGTGGTAGAGAAGCTTATTTATGCTAAGAAGGTGGTTGATCATCATGTGGAGGAGGATCTAAACTTTGTTACATATATGATTGTTGATAAATCTCACCAGTTGGAGCCATTACAATTTTGTTTTATTGATCCCATTGATTATTCCAATTTCCTTACTAATAATAGTTCCTCTAAGTTGGAACTATAGCTCTAGAATTACTTGGAGCATTAGGATTGTATTTCTTTGATTGAGAATTATGCCCTTGTCTTTGTTGATTAGACTAATAGGGTGAACTATTATAATGATAATTTTTATTGGTATTCTAGTATGGCCTATAAGGTGGAGCTTGTTTCCTTTCCATTGCAACCAACTTGTTGTTATGATATTTGAGAAGACTCTCTATCTTACCCAATTTATCAATCTAATTACCCTATGTTTGATAAATAATTGATGAATCTAGAACTAGAGAAATAGTAAGAGCAAGAGGGTGGATCTCTAGAAAGAAATTTATAGGTGGCATTAGAGATAACTTACCTCTTGTATTAATCCATTTTTATCCTTTATTTCTACTTCAAAATACTCAAGTAAAGTATCCCCTCCCATAGATTGGATCATCACAACCACATCTAGATTGAGAGCCTTCAAATAGTATAGAAATGTGTAGTTTGGATTAGGCTTGAACACTATAAGAATTATGTTCCAATTTTTTTTGAAACCTATAATTAAAATACATCATGAATTCATGAGGAAACCTATTTATTATTGTAAGATACTCCACTAATGAAATATGATCACTTTTGTCCTCAAAGTTATTGCAAAGGACTTCTCCAAATTCATCCCAATTATTGATTGATGCAAGTGTCAATCCTTTATAACACTAAAGTGATTTACCTTTAAATGAAGTTGCTAAAAACCTCATTGCCACATTTTCCTATGTCACATGGTTCACTAAGCAAAGGTTAGATATATATAAAATATGTTTTATAGGAGTAATTAGATTTTCTCCTATAAAATAAGGAAGAGACTTTAGGTAAGAATTTGGATATCACCCATTAATTTATTTTTAGGGGGATACCACCATTGAAAGGCACAAAGGCTTCTCTCTTGGGAATAACCATATGAGGTATGCAATTCACAAAAATGTTTGGCTAAACAATATTAACCTAAATAGGATTTTGAGTAACAATATGAGAAGTAAGTGGTGTAGGATTTGGATTTAACTGAGAGGCTTTCTTCTTCTTTGATAATTGGAAAGATAGCTCAATGAAATATATCTCTTTCTCTTTTGAAAAGGATATTATGACCACTCTTGGTGGCTTGAAATGTATAAAAATATGAAAATGACACCCCAAAACTTGCTATTATACTAAGATATGCACATATATGTTTAAATTCTATGAATAAGTAGTCTGACCAAGTGTGCCAAAACTATTAGCAACCCAGATAACACCTAATTGAGATCAAACATCTTAAATCTAACTCATATTTGGACTAACATTGGAATGATCTAAGGTTATGGAATACCTTTTTTTAAGATCGTAACTCTAGTTATGAGGCTTATCCTCTAAATATATAAGTTTAGGATCAATTAATAAACCTATTTGATTATGGGATGAAAAGAGTAAGGAAGAAACTGAAACTAAAATCTATCTATGATGGTGATGCACCTAAATAATGATTGATCCTCTATAAAATTTGAAACTTAGGCACACGTGGATCAAGATAGAATAATTTGTCAAAAAAAATCTCTCATATAAGTCCCAAACATCATTATTTAAAAATAGGTTTTGAAATAAGGTTTTTATATTGAATATGTGTGAATGAAGCTCTCTAAAGACACTGCATACTAACAATATCTAAGTCAATTTATGTTCTTAAATATTTAAGTGACATGTAAAGGATGAAATCATAGTAGTAGATGAGGAAAGGAAATACAAAAGAAGATATATATCACACCTATATGAAAATAAAAAATCAAAATTACACACTAAAACCATGAATTAATCTGTAAATAATCTCTCTTTATTGATTTCTGGTGCAAGTTACAATTTTTGTATAGTCTCTCTATACTAGCTTGAGGGATATATAAAATGGATTAAAAGCCTCAATATATAGCCAATGTGGTGTATATAGAGGAAGCATAAGTCATTTATATTTAACTCAAGATAAAATCCTTTTAGAATAATAAACAATAGTCTTTAATTTATGTTTTTTGTCTCAAAATTTTTGCATAAAGCTCCCATTTGCATTGGAATGAAGATGGTGGGACCATTGACTTGTAAAAAATCTATTTTAATGTATTATATTCCATAATTTGGTTTTTTAATTCCATTTTAATTGGGATAAATATATGTTAATGTCCTCTTTTTCATGAAGATCAAGAAATATGCACGATGCTAGTCAACTATTCAACTAGAGTGATTGACACTTTAGGACTAGTTAAATCCAGGTGAACACTTTCCTTGCATGAATATCCATTGTTTAATTTAAATTTAATGATATATTTACTTTAAAAAAGGGTAAGTGTCATGGAAACTTCATGTAAACTTCTTGATTAGTCCTTCAATGCTAGTTTCACTTTGATTGTTTGTTGAAATAACCCTACTAGGCCAATTAGGCCTAGTAGCCTACTTATTGCACCTGAAATCCATTATAACCTGAAATAAAAAAATAAATAAATTAAATAAAATTAACTATATAGCTTTAACAAATCCTCAAACCAAGATATACGTTTTTTTATGAATAAACTCTTGCCACTCAGTCAACATGGTTGACTAGGTCAATTCTGCCTCATTTTCCTATAGATTGGCTATTTTGAAGGAGATGGTAGGGGAAATTATAGGAATATTTATCACCATATTATGATTTTATGATGAATAAAAATTCCCATTCTTCAACATTTATGGATTTGATTCCATTTAAACTACCTTGTACCTCATGTTTTATGTTTTTTCTACAAAAAACCTGATTTATACCCTAATCCATTCAATTTTATACACCAAGTTCACATTTATAGTACCATATCTAAGATTATCTGAAATTTTAAGTGGTTTTTAGTTGATACATGAGGTTTTTATGGAAATAAAATCAACTTTTCTCAAAACTAATCACTATAAGGGTTTGGGAGTAGAATCTTCTTAATGATGATTCATAAGGTAAATACCTCCAAATCCAAACTTATTTTAATGATTTTGTATTATATATACCCACTAAACATACCTAAAACTATTTGGTTCCCATGTAAAATGTATGAAAATATGGCCACATGAATAAATTTGCCTATAGGGTTTGTAAGCATTATAGACTTGCTTATGCTCTTAATGATTGTTAATAGAACATATCACATCAACCAATCTCACTTTTTCATGAATTATAATTAGATATGGGTAATAAAATCATGATAATATAATTTTTACAAACTCTTGATATGGTGAAAGATATGAGCATTTGATCAGGTGGCTTCAAAGGGTGTCTAGAACTATAGAATTTAAATTTATACTTATGGATGAATATGACTCTTCCATTACTTATACATATTTTATATAATCATAATTGGAATTTCAACATGTCATAAAATCATTATTTATTTGTAATATTTATTGATAATTCAAAAAATTCCTTTGGTGTTATAGGCCTACTTCTTTGTTTTAGCCCTCAAGGGCATGGTTTGCATATAAATTAGAGTTTGAACACTCTTTAAAGGTATTATGAAGTTTGAATAACATATATTGATTATTTTAAAATAGTTTAATGAGATTATAAACCTCTATTACACCTTGAAACCCACTTGAACATTCTATTGTTCCATTATGACTATTTTCAAACAAGTAGGGGATTGTGTCAAAATAGTGGGCACTTCCACTTATTCAATGGTCTTGAGAATGATATTTAATATTCCCCAAGTAATGTTGACCATATGTACAAAATTTAAAGTCTTGATTCCACTTGTATGTGCCAAAATCTTCAAAATAATTTCAAAAATGCCTCTTTATGCATTGACTGAGCATGCACTTGACTGTATTTCTCTTTTTCCTTCATTATTAGAACATGACTATGTTAGTACTAAAATACTTATATGATATTATGGATTTAGGTGAAAGATTTGATGCATTGTTATAGGACACTTTTAGAAAACAAACTTCACTCTCCTTCATGATGACTTAATCATCATTAGTTCACTTGGTATTCAACCTCACATTATCCTTGCAGTGATTTATACTTTCTAGAAGTTTTCCATTTACCATATTTACTTCCTTGGTTGTAGATGCTCAAAGTTTTCTATAGTTCACTATTTTTTATTGTTGTAGTTCACTAATTCTTCTTCTAAAACCTTTATTGAGATTCATGATATGCCTTTTCCTATTTATTTCTTTATGATATTTCTAATCTCAATGTTATTCATGTTTTTTAATGATCAAACTAGCCTCCTTGAGCCTTAAAAGAGATAAGGACTTGACTATTTTGGGACTGTTGTAGGTCACTATTTTCAAAGTAGGCTTGTAGGTTGATTCTATCTCATTATTTATGGTTATTGAATTAGACTTATATGTAATTTAAATGCTTGATTAATGTTGTAGTGTTTATGCACTTGGCAGTGATTTTAGGTTCTTTAAACACTTTGACAAGTCCCTTGATGGCCAAAACCCTTATCAACTATGGGTTTCTCTTGAGTATAAGCATGTAGGTTACCTTAATACATTAAATTCAATCATTAATTACTCTTGAAGGTGTATTACATGAATGGAAACATGTTATGATTGTGAAACCTTCCATTTATTTCCTAACATCATTCATGCCTTGATATCATGTCAACATCATAAGGACTATACTTTACAATTGTAGGTGTACATATTAGTACCATTTATATGGATAAGGACTATATGGGACCTCAAGGAAGGATGAAAACATGATTTTATCCTTGTTCTTCTTCCTTATAATTCTTGATGAAATCATTTGTATAGACCACTATGAACATATCTTCACTATGACTCAAAGATTTATTTTCTTCATGGAAAACTATGTCTATGTTCTTGCCTTATTATAGGTGGAGACTCATGAAATGATGCCGAATATCAAGGTCTACACACCTACCTTAATATATATGATGGATTTAAATTCCTAATTCCTCATTATCATAGATTTATAGACCTTAAATAAGGTTTGTTTCACCTTTTTCTTCACTTTACCTTAATGACCATACTTGATTGTATTATTACCTACCGTAGGCTTCATCCCTTGAATGTATATTATGTTTATTTGGCCTATAAAATGTCTTTTTCATGATTATGATAGTCTCTGATCAACCCTTCATTCTCTATGGAAATTATTCAAAGGAATGGATATAATTGGAAGGGTGTTGGGTTGACAAAAAGATTATTTAAACACTTGAATGGATGGTGAAATGATCATAAAACATAGTGGAAAGATATTGTCATGCTAGTGATATGGGGGTGAGTGAGATGGAGGTGGGAAAGAAGATTGTGAGCGTGAAAAGGCTAACCTAAAGGGAAATATGATATAATAGACATATAATTAACAACATACATCACTTTGGAGACAACTTGAGGAGGATAAGGAGGTGAAAATGAAACATAAGTTTATGAAAAAACCTTAAAATATGTTGAATTTCCTTAAACAATGTTAAATAGGCCATTTGAGATGATTAGAGAAAAAAAATATGGGCTATTCCATGAATCCTTAGAGAAAATATTCAAGAAAATTATTTTTAAACATAATAACATGAATGAAATTCATGCTATTGATAAAACCAAGAAATCTTGAAAAACTTCTCTCTCTCCTAGACCATATAATTCCTCTTTGAAAGCATGCCTAACTACAGATTGCATTTCATATCTTTGTTATATTTGTTTTACATTGACATGTGTGGATAAGTATTGAAAGAGGCCATATAAAGGTGTATTAGGCTCCATATAATATTTGATAACTTGAATTTTCTTGAAATGTTGCCTTGGTGAATAAAAACTATAGAAAATTGATTGCCTTCATGGATGCAAAATTGCAAAAATTAGCCTGACTTCAAATGGATGATTCATGAGGGAGAAGAGACCAATAATAGAACCACTTAATCCATTAGTAATCCCTTTGAGTAAATTTAATTTTAATTTTTTTAATACATGTACCTTCTCTCTCCAATTGTACTATCATCAAACCTGCAAGGTAGTCTCTATGTGCAAACTAGCCAATTGTCTAGAGATGATCAGTTTTGGGCTTGTACTACATCTAATTTCCATGAAAATGTTATACAAGATTTGTCATGTCCTCCTACTCCTACTTTAGGATTTAGTTATATGTTATTCCATATAAGTCTGTATTTTTCCTTATAAAATGAATGAAATAAGATTTTCTTTTCCTTTTATTTTTAACTTAATCATGTCACTTAAATGCATGAAAGAGAAGTCCACAAGTATTTTATCATGCATAAATATATAAATAAACCTTTTACACATTTTATAGTGCTAAATTTGGAACATGGGAGGTATAAAAGGGGCCTTTTGACTTAAAATTTCATTTAAAAACCATTTTAGCTTTTAAAACTTTGGACTAATGTAGAAGTCATGTATTTGAATATAACTAAAGGCATATTGGATATTTTAATTACCTTTTAACTTAAATTTAAACATTACATGATCAATACTTGACCTTTTAAATTAAAATTCACCTATTTGACCACCTTGTAGATGCTATTGATAGAATCCTTGAAAGTTTTAGATTATAGGGGTTGGTATTTGGCCTTAACAGGCCAAATTACCAACACTTCCCTCTACCAAAAGGTTGACATTCATAATATATTTTTGAAAAATTTATTATCTCTTAGTCTAACCATTTTTATTTTGATGACTATGCCTTCTATACTATGCAAAATCCTCTAAACATGATCATTAAATGTCTCTACCCATTTTATACATATACATATTTTCTAGATTCCTAGAAACTTGTCCCTGAGCCAAGCACCTATGTAAATGCTAGTGTCCCTTGTAAAACTAAGTTTCTAGTGTGAAAATTTTATCCAATATTTAAATTACACATCAATTTATATTCGCCCTAAGTTATTTAGTGTGATATATTTTCAAAATGGAAATGGTATATATACAAGATCAATCCTCATTCATTCCTCACCTAGTAAATGTTGGGGACTCACAAGGTAACTTACCAAAAAACACTCAATCAAACATTGAATTGATAAAACCTTCCCTATTAATCCCTATTTTAATATAAGTCATAGGAGAAGTATCCCTATAGGTCTAAATTACTAAAGTGTCATCTCATGAGCCATATTTGGCAAATTACAACTTAGGCTACTGTATGTAATTACTTATCACACATTGCATCCTTATGCACACACAAGCCAAAACATATGGTATAAATACATAAGTCTATCATAATTTTTAGATTATTAGATATATAGGTAGTTCCCATTGATATATGTGTCCTTTGGGATAGATTGATACCATGTGCCCACTGGCCCATTTTTCCCATAGTCACTCCAAAGGTGAGGAAGCTAGGGTTTAATCATTTTAAAAAGAATATAATCATATTCATTTTGTATTAAAACATTAGAGGAAAGTGAAAAAACCATAAGACATAAATTATTTACACCCAAATACAATCAATATTTCATACATGACACTTATGTCTAGTTCAAACACCAACATCAATGTAATTATTCAGATCTGATGCAAGAATCTAAGACTACAAAGTGAAAAAACCCAAAATTTGACGACCCTTCCAAAATATTGATCTATTCTACTTCAACATGTTTCAACCTATATCTATATGCACATATTAATCCATATAAGTACTCTTATTTATAATTTATTACAATATCAATCAATAGATATACTTTCTATATTTGGCATATCTTAGTATTTAAATTTAGAATATTGTTTATCTGAGTTGGAAAATTAATTGACCTTATGTGTTTGTATATATATATATATATATATATATATATGTATGTATATATATATATATGTATGTATATATATATATATATATATATATATCTGTGTGTGTGTGTGTGTGTGTGTGTTTATAAACCTTATGCTTATTCATTTATATATTATTAACCCTAAATAATCCCCTAATATTCATCCTTTTGAGGTTTATCATTGTTATATTATTATATATTTATTCGATAATTTTTATGCAACATAGGAATAATTATAGATAAGTTAATGTTTCTATCAAACACTTCGAGATTCCTCATTTTCCACCTAAGATGGATCAAAATAGTGAAGTAACTAATAATGTACCTAATGAATATGATACTAATGAAACTGAACCATATATTGAAGAGTTATCATAAAAATTGACTTTGATCATGAAGAAAATGAATCTAATGAAAATAATGAACATGCACAAATAGATAAAGAATAATTATAATATATTTCTATGTTTCAAGAACATATCTAGTAAATCTAAGATTATCTTGATGAGATCCTCAAAACCATAATAAAAACCCAAAAAAAAAAAAGCTTAAATAAACAAATAGGTGAATCTATTGATCATGTTATTAGAGATATGGGACATCCCCATATACAAATAGCCCTCCTCTTGAACACATCATTACTTCATACTTGTAATAATGGTATAGGTTATTTATTTACACCTTTGTTACCCAAATTAAATCCTAATATTACTACATCTTACATGGGAAACATTACTACTTAAACCAAATTCCCAATTTCAATGCCTATATCAACTCAAATTATGGGTACACCTCCTTTGATGACATCTCAAACATAAAACCTTAGTGATCAAAATGTGAAATATATTTTATAAACATTAAAACTTTTGTAATCTAAGGTAATAAATATTTAAAAAAATTATATGAAGTCACCTTATGCTATTAATTCACAAGATGTTTTGAATAACCATATTTCATATAAAATATATTTACACTCCTTTCCAATTGGTTTTGTTGCAGCCAAATTCACATATTATGATGACAAGGGTGATCCTGAATAACATATTTGATCTTTATATGTGGAATGCCTTGATTATGCCTCTAATGATCACATTTTGACTAAACTATTTCCAAGGAGCCTAAAAGAATATGCTCTAAAATGGTTTTATGATTTAACAATCCAATCAATAAAAGCATTCAAACCTCTTGTGGATCAATTTTTGTCACACTTCTCTATACACATTACTAAAAAGGTTTATTATTACCAAATTGCAAAGATCAAACAAGTAATAAATGAATCTATCAATGAATATGTCTTGAGGTACAATAAAATGGTGGATAAAATGACCAATCCAATGGAAAATAAAGAGCTTCAGGACATCTTCAAGCAAATTTTTCTTGCCTCATTACATTAGTCCATTATTTTTAGAAAGTTCAGAGATTTTGATTACTTATGCCATATTGTTCATGATACTAAAATGAAACTTATCTCATTGAAAAAAATTATGTAGTAAACACACTTAATACATCCAATACCAAGTTTGCTATCAAACTAAGTTACAAGGTGAAAGCTACAAAACCTATAAAAAATATAGTTAATGCAATGTCACAATAGCTAATAAACTTGTCTTATCCAATGCATCAAAAGAGAAAAATTTCACTCTTATCTAAGTCTCCAACTTTGTTACTTTTAAAGCTTAAGGAGTGTCACCTAATATCTCTCCCTCCTCCTATAGAGGTTGATATGATTTGAATTCTACCCAAATGATATGATGCAAATGTTTCTTATGACTATTACCAAGGCCCTGGGCATTCTATGAAAAAATTTTTACATTCAAGAATAATATCCAAGACTTCATTGATGACCAAAAAAATACATTTGATGATCCTCCAAAGGAATTAGGTTCACAACCTAGTGATCACCAAAATTAAAATATATTTAACAACCCTTTACAATACTATTTTAAGAAGGATATAGAGGTGAAAATAACATATAATACACATCCCCATCCACCACATTATGGGCACCCATTAGATGGGATTATTGGTATTTATACAAGGTGTAAACCTACTATGGTTCAAATACCTTCTATTACTTTTGATGATAATTACATTGTGGATGATGACTCAAATATTCATTCATTATTTATTTGAAAATACCTTGATAACCAACCTATACACAATGTTATGATATATAATAGTGCTAGTCATAATGTTTTGAACATGAAATTACTTACACATTTGGGTTATATAGATGATAATTTACACCCTTTAACAAAATTAGTTAGATCATTTGATTGCACATCACAAGAAGTTCTTAGTGATATTGACTTACCTTTACATGTGGGTTTGACACATATAGTTACTACCTTTCCATTTATACCATACATGGGAATATTTTATATGTTCTTGGGATGACCTTGGATACACACTCCACATAATACCTTTTATAATGTATGGGTGTGTTAAATACATTCATGTTAATAGGGTAATTAAAGTTTACATAATTTCATATGATCATCCACTTGAACAAGGGAAGTTTATACCCATATAGTTAATTATAAAACCTACTAAGGTTAATCCTTATTGAAAGGTTAAGTAATAGGAAATATCATTTACTGGGTGCCCAATACTTTAGAAACCATTACATCATAGATACACATTGGGTTTCATAGAATCTTCATCTGCTACTACATGACATATTTAGTTACCTAAAGGAACCAAATTTATTCTTATTTATGATATTCCAAAGAAACCACAAAGCATTTAATGATGGGTTCTATGAACCCCCATTCTTTATTTTATTTCCTCATAACCATAAAGTCCTATTATACATATGTAGGTCAACATATATCCTATGGTGCTAGATATTAAACCTATACACATTCCTTGATAGTACCACCAATTTATTACACTAGGTTCTAAGTGGGGAGATACATATGAAAATCTTTTGGATGAGATAATAGAGTAGTATTTTATTTTCAATTATTCCAAAAATAGAAATATAAAAAATACAAAAAAATTTAGTGTTTACATATCTTATTAGCTCTTTGGCATCTATGTTGTTGGTTTCAAATTCACAAATATCATGTAATTTATTTATATATACACATATATGTTTCATACATATTTTGAGCATGATTCAAGCATACATAGGCACATGATATATGCACGTACACATGTTGGAACTTACCTCTAATCATGTCATCAGTACATTGGGGTCATATACTTATTTGATCATGATACACATAGGTTATATTATTCTATGATCACTTTCCATTATCATGTTTGGGATTGTGTACTTATACATGCCTTTATACATGCCTATATATTTTATAGTGTACTTGATTTGTTATGTACTTAATGTTATTTTTGAACACATATCCATGGAATAATATGATAATATTATTTTATTTTTTTATGATTCAATGCTTTCATTTTTCACACATCTTTAAGCGTCTTTCTTTGATTTTTTTCTTTTTTATTTGATCATTTGATTAGGCTCCATTATTCATGGAACATGTGTATTTATTTTCTTGTTTCTACATTTGAATATGTAATTGTTTTTTTTTATGAGGACATTTGAACATTTAATTCTATGCTTTGTGTAAATTTGACTAATTTGTGTCACTTATATTTTGAGACATTTTAACATGCCCTTTGTTTTAGGTGTCCTTCAACCATTAGCTTTTATTTTTAATTTTTGGTCATCTTGTGTGTGTGTTTGATTGCTTATTGAGCTTGAACTATTACTCTCTAGTTATTTCCATGATCTACATCATTCATATTAGAACTTGATGTGATCACATAATATGTACCTCATTTCTATATCTACCTAGACATATTAATCATATATGTTGCATGATCCATACACAAATTCTACAATTATCTTATCCTATTGAGGTGAGGTAACTACTATTTTCTACTTCCCCTCACCTCACAAGGGGGTATATTAGTAGGGTCATGTCATATAGGCATGTATTCCACATTTTTCATAGTTTCCTATTATAGTGGGATCATGCTATGGAAACATTATTTCCACACTTATATTAGCTCTCAGATTTGCCTGATTCACTGGGGGCGTGTCATGGGAACATATCCTCCACACTTGATTTTTTTTGAATTTTATCCATATTTCAAAGTTATATGATTTAGATACACTTTTTTTTAAATATTATATACAATGGTATCATTATTATACCCATATTTCATCTTTATAAATATATGAGGTGCATATTCTATGCAAATGGCACCTAGAATTGAATAATAAATAAGCTTTCAAATTTAAAAATACTATTATGGATTGTTATCTTACCCAAGATGGACTTTTACAAAATTTCATTGAGTCAATATATTATCGTAGTTGGTTCACCTTTTGGAAAGGTTGAGGTGATTAAATTATTCAATCTTACCATGTTTATTAGTTATACTTGATTAAATCAAATAAATTCACTATAATTTATAGGATAGAGTGATTAAAACATCCACCCTAACTAGATATATAGTGTTATTTGATTTAATGAATCACACTTATGAGGTTATAAGTATGATTGGGTTAAATGATAGATATGATCTCAATGGTTTTTTGATAGCTCATATTTTTGCAAAGGTTGGGGTAATGTTTTCATCCATATTTGTATGCACTTGTAGGTTTCAAAATTGTCTTAATCTCATCTCCAAGGTGTCATAATGAATCATCTACTCAAATCAAATTACCAAAAGGAAAGATGGTTGTACTAACACATTTATGTAATCCTAACCTTGATCTATTTACTTTTAAACATTTCAAAATATTTTAATTTCATATTATATACAATTATTATACACTGTAACATCTTTTTGGTTGTAGGTTAGTCACCAAAAAGTACTCAATTTATGCTTAAACAAATACAAGATGTGTTATATGCACCCAAGCACACATTTTTTCCTTTAAATTATATATTTAATTACTATATTAAATGGTGTAAATGTAGACACTAAGTCTAAATTATATATCACCTTAGTCTTGTACCTTTGGTAAATGCCTATCAAGGTTATACCCTTCAATTATAAGACCTTCATACTACTAAAAATCTCACATTCACTATCTCCTTTTTCCAATTTATTGTGTCTTAACTTGACCAATTTTATTCTAATGACCAAGCCTTATATACTATGAAAAATTATCTAAACTTGATCATTAATTGTTTATGCTAGTTTTGGACATGTACCTATTTTTTAGCTTCATAAACACTTATGTCCAAGCCAGATGCCTATGTCAATGTAAGTGTCCCTTTTAAAACTAATTTTATAGTTCCCAAAGTCATCTAATTTGAAAATGAAATGTATCCTTATGGTTAACCTAAGTTATTTATTTTGATATATTTTTAAAATGGATTAGTATATATAAAATATCACTCCTCATTCATTCCTCACCTAAAAAATACTAAGAACTCACAATGAAACTTAACAAAAATAACTCAATAAATAATTCAAGTGATAAAAATTACCCTATTCATCTCTATTTCCATATATCTCATAGGATAAATATCCCCATAGGTCATAATTACTGAAGGAGTATCCATTGAACCATATTTTCAAAGTTACAATCTAGGTCAATGTATGTACTTGACAAGGTAAATTTTAGTGTCTATTTTTTGATAACTCATGAATATTTTGGTTTCATAAATTAGTATTTTGTTATTTTATTGCATGGTCAACAATGTGGATGTGTCTAAATTATCTAGGCATAAGTTAATTGTCTAGGTTGGTTTGCCTACTATTTAAAATAATTTTCACACATATAAATATAATTTTCCACTTTGTCTAAAGTCAATATGAACATAATCACCATTATATGTAATATAAAATCATTTTAAGACCAAATTTATTAATCATGTTAACATAGATACCATTCAAAGGTTTTTATGTCACTCATCAACATAGTTATCACTTACCTACAAAATTATCACCTATCAAAGAACACATATGCCATTTGGTAGTGTAGCTATCATTTGATAGTGAAGTTGTCATAGGCTAGATATTATGTCTTTTAATAGATATGTTTTTTAGTGACACCTATGTTGTGAAGTGACATAAATTCTATTGAGCTAAATGTTGTTGAGAAATAATAATGTTGCCAAGTGATAGCATTATTGTTGAGTGACAATAATTTTGTTAAATGATAACAATATTGTCAAGTGACAATATAGATATCAAATTATAATAGACATATTGTTTGAAATTATGGTTATCATTCAATGAAATTCCTATCATTCAATAATAAAGGCATGTCATAAAATAAAAATTATACCTTTCATATGTGATTTTTTTGTATAGTCACATGTTGGCATAACTTATACAATAAGTTATGTTTTGTACATTAATTCACCTACACACCTAAACATTGTCTATTAAATTTTTCCATAATTTATAAACACATAAATTCGCCAAAAAAACCCTAGTCTATTTCTATATTAGCCATTAATATTTACCCTGCCTGAAGTAATTTAGACTTATACATGGGTTGTCCCTATGACTCATATTTAAATTGGAAAAAATAGGGAATATTTTCTAACTTGAATTATTTATTGAATGATTTTGTTAAGTATCCTTGTAAGAGGTATTAATTTTATAGGTGTGGTATGATTGAATATTGATCATGCATATATACCATCCTTTTGGGAAATATCTCACATTAAAGCACTTTGGTCAACAATAAGGACATGTTACAATTGAAAATTTGATTAACTTAGGTCACTAGACACTTATTTGTACATAAGACACTTGTGTCTATGTATAATTCTAGATATGACGTAAGTGTATGTGAATCTATAAAATAGGCACAAGTCCAAAACTTATAGAGGATGTTATTAAGCAGGTTTATAACATTTTGATAATCACAGAAGAATTGGTCATCCAAATAAAAGTGTTTAGACTAAGAGATAAGT
The DNA here is from genome assembly GCA_037957365.1 of Torreya grandis. Taxonomy (NCBI): domain Eukaryota; kingdom Viridiplantae; phylum Streptophyta; class Pinopsida; order Cupressales; family Taxaceae; genus Torreya; species Torreya grandis. Next base: position 543,790 of record JARHVA010005981.1, on the reverse strand, counting down.
AATATTCATAAGAGGAAGCTGATGCAATACTTTTTGTAGTGGTAAGGTTTAGTATCTAAAGGATAAAACCATGATAAGTAATTTCCAATTATAAAAAACTAATGTGAATTGATTTAGTATCTACAGTTTGTGAAAATTATATATTTTTTGTTAGGAATGTTTTTTTCATGTATTAGTAACTTCATTTTGGAAATTGACTCAATTTTTTTAACTTAGATAATTTAATGGCTTCCAAATGATTATATATATATATATATATATATGAATAGATGCAATAATTAAATACGAGGAAATGTATGTAAATGGTATTCAACTTCATTAGCATTAGATGCTCACAATATGAGGATTTTTTGACTTAAATCTTGTACATTGTAAATGATTTAATTGAGTATTCTTTTTCAATATTTTAAACTCTACCATTGAGTGTATTTGGCTATGTTCTTCATGTATAGGAGAGGATATGGTCTATTATATGCATGTTTAAGGAGCACATACTTTATAGTAAGTCAGTTCATACTTTTACATTGGGTCAATTAAGAAATGAGGTTATTAGAGTAAAATAAGGAGATGAGAATATTGAATACTAATTTTAGAGGAGGAAGATTCACTCATTTGTAGTATATAAACATGTTTGAGTATGATAAAATGTATATAATTAATGAGATTGAATCAAAATTATTCAAGTAGGTCATTAAATTATAATGTATATTTCAAATGATGATGAAAATAAAAATCTTGCCTTCAAACATTAAAACCCAAATTAGGTTCGAATATGAGAAGACTTAAGGGAAAATTAATGTTGGTAGTATAATAGAGATGACATCATGTTTCCCTTGTGTCATAGTTAAAGAAATGAAATATTTATTTAACTCATGGAAAAATAGATTAAAAAGGCATTGACTGCACTAGTAAAATTAACTATTTTCCAAAATCAAGGCTCATTATCAAAATTGGTGAAGAGGCCCATCTTGAACGACACCATTTTATAAAGAATAGGAAAATTAAGGAGGATAAAGAACATAAAAAGTTACTATCTAGCCAAATTATTCGATTGATTGTTAATCTATATTTATTATTTTAAGTAGCATTATATTTTAAAAATATTATTTTTATTATCCATTTAATTAACCACATTATTATCATCTTTACAGAATGGCATGAGGGATATCACTCAAAAAAAATAAAATGGGGGAGTTAGAAAGGTTGTTGAAACCACTAATACATAAATTTAGAATGAACTGAGGAAAATAGTAGCCCAACAATCAAAGTTTGAAATTGAACAAGTGCATGTTTCAAAAAGTATGGAAAAGTATGTATATTAGATAAATACACTATTTATTAGAAAAATAAAAAAAATATAAAAGATTCATCCACTGCTAAGGATGAATCATTATATACTGAATGGTGATATATAATTTATAAAATTCTACCTAAGCATAAAATATTGCTTTTAATCTGAAAAAACTATCTATTGATTAACAATTGAATAATATTTATATCCTCATAGGATTATGTTTGTATGGAATATACATTTGGAAGAAAAATTTAAAATTTAATATTAACAACTATGATTTCTTTGTTGGTAATAGAAGTAAAGCATAACTAAAATAAATATTATCTTTTAAAAAATCTAATTGAAATAATAAAATAATAATACAATAAAGATAATCATAAATGAAATTTGTTTCATTCATTGAAAGGAAACATTAAATAAATCAAGCATTACATAACTAAACTAAGCATTAAATAATAATACAATAAAGATAGGCACAATGAAGAATAATTAAACTTTGTTGCATTAAAAGTATTACATAACAAGTCAAGAATTACACTATGAAATAATAATACAATAAAGATAAGAATAATTAAGCATAACTAAACTTTTTTGTATTCATTTAAATAAAAAATCCAAAATGAAATGTATCTAAAATTTATTGTGTTCATTAGAAGAAAAAATTAAATAAGTCAACCATAATGAAGCATGACTATAACTTTTTTGCTTTCAATGGAAGGAAATAATTTAAATAAGTCAAACATAATGAAGCATAACTGAGTATTTTGTATTTGTTAAGAATTGAATATTTAAATAAGTCATTCATAATTAAAAATCTCTAAAATGTGTTTCATTCATGAAGTATAACTTATAGTATAAATACTTAGACTCAACACATCTATGTTCAATAACATTACTCACAAAATAAAAAGTAATAATATTTAACATGACAAGTAACATCATCATTCAATAAAAATATGTTTGGTAGTATATTGATTTGCAATGTCTAGTTATTTTGACATTTTAAACTCATCCTCAAGTTCATACAACTCTTGAAATTACTCTACTTCCATCTATTTTTCAATATTTTTCTCTAATTCATTCCAAACTACCATACCACCATGCTCTCTTTTATGACCAAGTTTGGATTTTTCCACCATAGTTATAAATGTCTCATCATGCTCATATTTTGGTCAAACATCATATGATCCATGTGATTGTGGTGTATTCAATGTTGATCGAATGTCTGTTTCCACATTGGTCAAATGTAGTATTTTAATTAAATAAAATTCCATATTAGTTTATGAGATCAAAATCCAAATCATCAATTGTTTTATTTGAATCAAACTTTTAATTTCCTCCTTTGATGCAATCATATCTTGTTCCTGCAATATCATTTTATTTTATATCTTATCATAAGCAAAAAATAACTTATCTCTAAAATCCTTGAAATATTACACACATGGAAACCAATTTATGTTATAAATTATCATTTTTTTATATTATCTCTCAATTCCTTTTTTCTTCCAATTCATCATTAAACTTATTTAATTTAATCTTATCATTCTCCATGATATTTAATGTTACATTAATAAATTATAGTCATATAAATTTTTTCACATGCACTTTATAATAATAGATATTGACACATTTTGGACCACATGAATTTTACCCAATTACATGAATCTTATTCACCCTTCCACTAAGTCATTTACTTATATGTGGGATTGACCCTTTATTTTCCATCACTAGTACATAAAACACTCTATGTGAAATTCTTAAATTACTTAAAATCAACTTAATACTATCTCTAAAAATGTATTGTTGTCTCTAATCTTTTTAGACAAGTCCACATTAGGTATACATGTGTGTTCTACACCTTTATCCACTTAGGCCAACTACATCCTATGCCCAATAATAGTTAGTTTCCAAATTTGAAATATATATTTTTAGTATTCTCACTAGTTTCAAATGGTCATGTAAAGGAAATTATCAAAAGGTTCACTTAAAAATACACATCAAAGGTCATTAATATTACCAATTGGTATCAATTGGTTGTTATCTTAAACACTATTTATTTTAACTATATTAGACTTAGTAGATGTAAATCCTAGGTTGTAAAGGGTTGGGTACAAATGGTAAATATAAACAAATATTAAAAATATATATATTGTATTAATTTACCAAAATTACAAAGTGTAATGATAAAATCAACTTATTGAGAGTGAAACAGGTGTCACCAGAGGATGGGAAGGTTGTAATAGGTCTAGAAATTAGTTTAGAGTCCTTTTATTCTAGAACTAGAACTGAAAATACTCTTATATAGTATCATGATTAGAGGGATAATAACACATTGTGCTAGTGTCTAAGGCACTACACTATGTGTCCTAATAATTATAGGGATGTTGTGAGAAGGCTTTAATGTTATATAGGTGTGCTTAGATGATTATATTCATTATTTTATGTCATTATTTGGATTCATATCCTCTGAAAACCTTAATGAACACCTACACACATGAAAAAAATAATGAGATAAAATTAAAATGAAGGAAAAATATAGGATGTGGAAGGTTAAAATCATACAAGATAGAACCCCTATTATCTTGATCGCTACCTACATTAACCCAAATGATATGGGTCTCATATCGCATGTAGTTCTCCATTAGGTAATATGCATATTCAATGTGCATGGAATGTTATAATGAATTTCACTTGGCCCTTTTGTGATCAAGAATGTAGGTCTATGTGTGTTGCTAAGTAATATTTAGAGTATTGAGCTATATTATTGACTATTTTTTTCAATAATTATGTGCAAAAGTAGTAAGTGCTAGATGTAAAATGCATTATGAGGGTTTTATTTAGTATTAAATTTAATATGAGTGTGATATCCTTGTTTGTTGGTTGAAAATGCAAAAGAGAAAGAAAAAATCATAAGAAGAGACTAAAGTAAGGGTTATGACCCTTAAAAACTTGAAAATGTGACCATTGGAGACTAGCACTAAGGTGGAAACTAGTGCATTACACTAGTGTCTAGGACCACAATCGTGTTATGAGACAAAAACTAAGTAATGATTATGGTAACTAGGTGAGGGGAGATATGTGATTGGGATATCATGACATAGAACCACTTAAGGTGGAGTAAATAGGAAAAAAAAAGTCATAATAAATATCAAAATACCAAAGTGACCATGTAATCAAGACTCACATTCATCTTTAGGACCTTCTTGTGAAAGAGCAACAACAAAAATAGTACTTATGTTTGCTTGACCAAATTAGGGTATGTATATTTGCACCCCTTTTATTATAATTATGTAATGGAAATAAATGTACTAGATAAGGGTAAATTTTAGTGGCTATTCTTTATTAGTTCATGAATATTTTAGTTTTATAAATTCACATTTGACTATTTTTAGGGGGTGGTGAACAATGTGGATTCACGTAAATTTTTTGGTTATAAGTTATTTTTCTAGGTCAGCTCACCTACTATTTAAAATAAATTTCATACACATAAACATAGTTCACCAATTCATCGAAAGTCAATATGAGCTTATTCACCATTATACATAAATAAACATCCACCCGTATACTCATAATGGGAACTTTTAGTAGTAGGAAAGAGATGAATGAAGTGTCGGGTGATGGTGTTGAATGAGAACATGCTACCAAGTGACACCAAAATTGTCAAATGAAAATAATTTTTTCAAATGATAGAAATGTTACCTAATTATAATAATGTTATCTCTCGATAGTAATACTACCAAATAATGGCAACACTATAAAAAATAACAATGTTGTCATTTAACAACAATATCTTTCATTCAAAAATAATGTTATTGATGATAGAATTGATGCTAAGTGACAACATTATTATCATTTGGTATCATTGATATGAAATAATATCATTACTACCATTAAAGAAAATTACTATCAAACCACAACATTATTATCATTTGGTATTATTACTATCAAATTATAACACTGCTATAAGATTAAAGTATAACTATCATTCAGTAGCATTGCTACCATTCACCATCAACTCTATTGTTTATTAGTGAAGAGGTGTGATACATATAAAAATATGACACAATCCATCTATGGGTTTTCTATATAGTCTCATGCCTATCTAGCTTCTGTACCTAATTATGATTCATCTATCTATTCACCTTCTCACCTAAACACCATTTATTAAAATTTTTCAAAATTTTGAAATACATAATTAAATATTCACCAAAAAAACCAAGTTAATTTCTATATGGGCCACTAAAATTTACCTTGGTACTTACTTAACACACATTTCATCCTTATGCATGCACAAGCCAACATGAAGGGGATAACTACATTATTTTGAGTCCCTCTTCAAAGTATTGTCTATGTAGTTTAATCCCACTTATATAAGTTTTCTTGGGAAATCTTGATACCATGTTTCTACTAACCAAATTTTACCTTAGTCAATCTAAGGGTGAGGAATCTAGGTTTAATAATTTAACGAAGGGTGATTGACTATGCACATGATATTAATACATCAAAGGAAAGGTGATATAAAACCCAGAAAGATTCAATTGGTGTTAGCTATATTTAATTATTATTTCATAAAATACACCTATGTCTAACTCAGACACTAGTGTGAAAGTAACTATCTAGATCCAATACAAGCATTTGAGGCAACAAAGTGAAAAATCCCATAATTTGAAAATTATTTTAGGATTTTAATTCAATCCATTTCTAGCCTATTAAAACCCATATATACAAGTGTATAGTAAACTATCTATCTCTTATCTCTAATTTATTTCAATATCAATCAATAACTATACTTTATATTTTTGTACTCTATTTATCTCTAATTTATTTCAATATCAATCAATAACTATACTTTATATTTTTGGAATATCTCAATATTTAAATTCAAAATATTATTTATTTGAGTTTGTGAATTAATGACTTACTGTGGTTTATTTATTATTTGAATTTATCTTGCAAAATCGTATCTATGGCCAACTATAGATCTATTTCTCACCATTGTGCTTATTCATTTCTATATTTTTAATCCTAGATAACCACCTCATAGCTATATTTAGGGTTAAACATTAATATACCAGCATTACTACAAGCTTATTGCATTATCTATTAAATATTAGCTAAGTACAACCCCTTTTAGTTAGTAAATGGTTTAGAAGAATTATGATCAATGGAGTTTATAGTACCAAGTTTGAAAATAGTGGTGACATTTAGAATGAATGAAAATTATTCCCTTCAAGAGAGATTTATATAATTATAAAAATTATATGAGAAAATATTATTGGAAGCACATAATCAAACTCAAGAAAAAAGAGAGAAAAAACATGGCATAACAGACACATAAAGGTCAAAGAGTTTTAAATCAGAGACAAGGTTTTAATTTATTATAAAAACTAAAAAGAAATCAAGAAATTTAAAAATTAGATGGTTGGTTCCATATATAATTGAGGGCATACTAAACTTGGGTGTAATAAAATTAATAACACTAACATGCACACTTATAAAGATTTACAAATAGATCCAGGTTTAAGTTATATAATGCAAATAACTATGATAACATGCAATGAAAAATAATATTGGAAATAAAGGGGTGGCATTATCCTTCTGGCTGATCAAGTCAAGTGAGGACACTACATTATATTATGCAAGATGTCTAAATAACAAGTAATTGATCATGTTAATCCCCGCGCCTCCCCCCCCCCCCCCCCACCCATCCCCCCACCCCAACTAAGTATGCATTATCCTTCAAATTGGGTGAATCAAGTAAGGATACTATGGTATTTTATGCTAGACATATAAGAATGTAATTATTAATCATGTTAAAAAACTATTTGACTATTAGAAAAATAGGTAATAGAATAATTGGTGATGAAAAACACATAAATTGAAAAATTGAAAAAAATGAAAAAAAATTAAAAAAATCATAAAAAAATGGGGAAACATAAAAAAACTATTTTGAAAAAAAAACCAAATATGTATAAAAAAAATTTTTGAAAAAAAATGATAAAAAATGTATTAAAATTACAAAACCCCAAAGAAAGAACTAAATAGATAAGAAGAAAAATGAAATTAGGAAAAAATAGAAGTAATTGTGGAAATAATTTTGGAACAATGGTAAAAGATCAAATATGGAAATGAACAAATGTTGAGTTTGTTTCCATAGAAATAAATATTATGTGGGTTAAATTGAAAAAAAATATAAGTTAAATATAAATGGGTGGTTGGAAGTAACCACAAACATGATTAAGAATATGAAAAAAGTGTTGACATCACAATGATAAGTATGGAATTAAATGGAAAATTTATAAAAAAGACAAGTAATTAAGAAGTAAAATAAGTGAAGTAATAAAAATGGATTAAAAACATAAATCAATTAAATACACACCATAAAACCATGGTTAATAGACATATCATATGCATAATAAAATAAGGGTTTGACTCATATAAGATTACACAATCTTTTGATTAAAAATACACTGAAAAATATTACATGAAGTAGTATCACTTTGCTTGATCCCATTTTTATTAAATCTAAAAAGATTTAAAATATGGAGGTTCCCTAAGTCATAACTACCAATAAAATTAAGCACCCCAAATTTAAAGACATTCAATGAAACTAGAAAGTCTAGATCTATATGGTGCCTTTTCTGGTATTTATTCTCTAGTAACACATTTAGAATATATCTTAAGATGATTTTGGTCACATTTTAAATAAATTGACAATAATGTTTTGGATACTGAGAGAAGTGCAATGATGCAACTAAATACACAAACAAAATAACTAGAATATAAGGTAGGATTAATGGAAAGTACCACCATGGTGTATGAAACAAATTAAGATAAACATACAAATTATCTAACTTAGTAAATCCAAGATCAGATAAGTTATTCAACTAACATCTATTGCAATACTATTTATATTAGGAACATGACCAAATTGGATCCGATAAACCTAACCAAGGGATATCTTGCTAGAAAACAAAAAATAAGAGGGTTATAAATCGTCTAGGAAAATGACATTATACAATAACCCTATATAGGTCTAAGTACATAAAATAAAACTAATCTAGTGCTCATCAAATTCTATATGTGAATGAGGGCCTAAATAAACAAAACAAATCAAGGGATCATGGTAGGAAAATGGGGGCCTAAATCACCTAAAACAAAATATGGAAAACAAATAAAACCCTATATCTATACTAAGTTTAACTATATAAGTAATATAATCAAGGATTTATGCATTGAATACATGTTAATTAAATAATAAATACTATCAAATAAATTATAAATAGTTAAGAATACTTACTTTAGGTGAACCCATCAAATCTCAATCTCTCCCTTGGCTAATAGTGCTTTGAAAGAGGTTGTAGATTATTAAGGATCATAATATATATGTTGGATGGTAGATCCTGATCTTATTATCATTTCCATTTACCTATGGGTGGTGTGGGAGGGGCTTCCCACCCCCCACTATGGCCACCATGGGGATCCAAATCACTATTAGTTCATAGATCTAAAAATTAAAATTATGTCAGTGCATTTTTGCCCTATTATGTAACCCTACTTTGATATGAGAGAATTTTAATCATGGAATTAAACTATGTATAATTGAAGAGGATATTATAGTGGATGTATTACAACATCCCTTCATTTTTTGGATTGAATAAGAGAAGAACTAGCTATTTCTATATGAACGTAGCCCATATTGGATGAACCATGTTAAACGTATTTATTTCTTGTACTATGTTTGTTGAATTTTATTTCTATATTTATTTTATTAATATTACTTTGTATTCTATATTCCTAACAACTTGTATCAAAGCCAAAGGTTTATTTTGTAGATAAACGTGTAGGAAAAGAGGGTTCCTAGTTTGAATGGGAGTAATGGTGGAAGAATACAAGTTTAAGGTCAAGAAGTTTAATGACTAAAACTACCAGCTATGGAAGATTTAAATGGAAGACTACATATATTAGAATGATATTTTCCTAGCATTGGGAAAAATATCAAAGAATTTGATGACTATGAAGGATGAAGAATGGGATATTCTTGATAGAAAGGCACTAGGAATAATATGACTATTCTTGGCAGTGTTAGTGGCATTCAATATTTTAAAAGAAAAGATAACAAAAGATGTGATAAAGGCATTCAATAGAGTTTATGAAAAACCTTCAAGCTCTAACAAGGTATTCCTTATGAATAATTTATTTAATATGGATATGTGAGAAGGTGGGTCTATTACTGATCATTTAAATGAATTTAACATAGTCATAATTTAGTTAAGATCTATAGGAGTAAAATTTGATGATGAGGTTAGGGATATTTTAATTCTATGCTCATTGTCAAAAAATTTGAATGGCTTGGTCATGGATGTGATTAATTCTATCTCTATTTCAAATACTTTAAAATTTGATGATGTTATTGTTGTTATTCATATGAAGGAAATGTGATGGAAAATCATAGGCGATACATGAGGTAATGATTTGAATATGGAGAATATGGGAGAACAAAAGGATAGAAGAAAGGGCCTAGGGAATCATGGGAAGTATAATAAGGGTAGATCCAAACTTAGAGGAATGTTTATGTGTTGGATTTGTGATAAGAAAGGACACTTGAAGAAATATTATTGATTTCAAAAAATAAAATAAGGAGATGGACAAAAAAATACAAATTAGTAATAAAATGTAGTAGGTGATGTGTTTCAATATGGTTTAATCCTTTCATTAGATAATATTAATGATTCTTGGGTGTTAGATTTAGGGGCTTAATTTCATGCTAAACTGCATAAGAAATATTTTCAAGACTATGTTCAAGATGATTTTGGATAGGTTTATTTGGGTGATGGTGAACCTTTTAAAATTATTGGAAAGGGTAAGATATATATAAAATTATATAATATAAATAAATGGTTTCAAAAAGAGGTGGGGCATATTCTTGAGTTGAGAAGAAATCTAATTTTGATAGGGCAGTTGAGAAATAAGGGATGCATAGTTACATTTACAAAAAATTCATGGAAGGTCACTAAAAGATGACTAGTCATATAAAAAGGAGAGAATGTAGGTACATTATATTTATCTATTGGTAATGTTGAATCTTCTATTACTTTAACATATAAAAAACTAGATAGAAAATTATGGCACCATAGACTTGAGCACATGACTGAGAAGGGGATGTAAGTTCTCCACACAAATAATTTGTTTCCATATTTGAAGAAGGTGGATTTGGATTTTTGTGAGAATTATGTGTATGGAAAATAGAAGAGAGTCATATTTATTAGAGTTGGGAAGATAAATAAGGATGAAACATTAGATCTTTTGCATATAGATTTATGGAGACTAGATTAGGTATCTTCCCTTGGTGGCTCTTCTTATTATGTTACTTGTATTGATGATATAAATAGAAAAACTTGGGTTTATTGAATACAAAAAAATATTATATTTTTTATAGTTATAAGAAATGGGAAGATTTGGTGGAGAATGAGATAAGAAATATGTTGAAGTGTGTCAGATCAGACAATGAAGTGAATATTATAGAAAGGAGTCTGATAATTACTATCATCCCATGGTATTCATAGAGATAAGATGGTTCTAATAATACCAAAACAAAATGGTGTGTCAGAAAGGATGAATAGGATAATCATGGAGCATGCAAGGAGCATGAAATTACATGAAGGGTTACCCTTATAGTTTTGGGAAGATGATGTGGATATTATTGTTTACTTAATAAATAGAGGGCCTTCAAGTATTTTAGATGGTTGCATTCCAAAAGAAGCATGGATAAGTAAAAAGGTAGAATATTCTTTTTTAAATACTTTTGGTTGTGAAGCATTTGTCCATATTGATAAAGAAAATAGAATCAAGATTGAAGCAAAATCCAATAAATGCTCTTTTATTGGATATGGAGTTAATGATTTTAGCTATCATTTATGAGATTTTTAAAATCATAAAATCTTTAGGGGTAGAGATGTAATATTTAAAAAGAAGGTCATGTAAAAAGATTAGTTATAGGGAAATAAATAAGAAAAACCAAATACAAAATATGTAGTACTTGATAAAATCATTGAAAATGAAATTCTAAAAGTGCTAGAAAATTAGAATGTGAAACAACAACAAAAAGTACTTGAAACTCCTAAAAGTGTAGCTAGAATATCTAATAGAGTAAGTAGACTCCTTGAATGATACTATCCTTCAATTTATTATTTATTATTGACTGATGGTGGTGAGCTAAAAAGCTATGAAGAAGCAATATAGGTAGAAACTAGAAAGAAGTGAGAGTAAGGTATGAAAGAGGAGATGGACTCCTTAGTACATAACCAAATTTGGGATTTGGTTTAGTTCCCTATAGGTAAAATAGCATTTTAGAATAAATGGGATTATAGGTTGAAGGAAGAAGATGGAGGTAAAAATAGGTATAAGGCCAAACTTATTGTAAAGGGGTTTGCACAAAATAAAGGTATATATTTTGAAAAAATATTTTCTCCCATTATTAAAATGACTTCCATAAGAGTTGTTTTAATTTTGGTAGCAATATAATATTTTTACTTTGAATAGTTAGATGTGAAGATTTATTTCCTTCATGGTGACTTAGAGGAGGAATATATATGCAGCATCCATAGGGATACAAAGTCAAAGGTAAGGAAAAAATTGGTGTGTAGGTTGAATTAGAGTTTGTATGGCCTAAAGAAAGATCTAAGGCAATGGTATTTTAAATTTTAAATGTTTATGATATAATAAGGTTATATTAGATGGCATTCAAACCAATATGTTTATTTTATGAGATTTGATAATTTCATATATATTATCTTTTTATTGTATCTAGATAACATGCTTGTTTCAGGGTCAACATAAATGATATAAATGAGTTTAAAATAAAACTAGAAAATTTATTTTAAATAAAGGATTTGTGTGTTACAAAGAAGATCCTTAGTGTGAGAATAACAAGAGATACAAAAAATATAAATTGAAATTATCTCAAAAAGATTACATCAATAGGGTGTTAGCGAGGTTCAATACAAAATATGTAGAAATAGTGAGTACACCTTTGAGATGGAACTTAAAATTAAGTAAGGAACCATGTCCTAAAATGTAGGAAATTATTAATTACATGTCCAAAGTGCCTTATGATTTATAAATTGGAAGTTTAATGTATGTTATGGTGTGCATGAGACCATACATTTCTCATCAAGTGGGAGTTGTCAACAAGTTTATGAATAATCCAAGAAATGAACATTGGGATATGGTCAAGTAGACTCTCAGGTACTTGAGAGGGACCACTAATAAATAGTTATGCTTTAAAGAGTTAGATGTTACCTTATAAGGATATATTGATGTAGACATGGATAGAGATTTAGATAGCAAGAGGATCACCACTTGTTATGTATTCACTATTGGTGACACAATAGTTATTTGGATTTCAAAATTACAGAAGATAGTTTCTTTGTCAACTATATAGGCAAAGTATGTTATGGCTACAAAAATAAGTAAGGAGATGATATGGATTTAATGGTTCATGGAAGAGTTGAGGTAGAATAAAAAAGATTGTATGTTTTATAGTGATAGCTAGATTTCAATTCATTTAGAAAATAAATCAACATTACACTCAAGAACCAAATATATACAACTCAGGTATCACTTCATTCATTTAGTTTTGGAGGATGGTCAAATAAAGCTAGAAAATATCTATATGAGTCAAAATCTTATAGATATGCTAATAAAGGTAGTCATAAAGGGTAAGATGGAGAATTATTAAGATTCAATAGGTTTTTAGGGATAATAATAAAGATTAGAAACATGCCAAGGTCAATGTTCAAATAAAGTATAAGGAAGAGTTGTATCAGTGGAATTACAACAATCAGTCTCTAAGTGGGATATTATTGGATGGTAGAGCCTGATATTATTAGAATTCCCAATTCTTGATGGGGTGTGTGGGGGGATTGCCCCCCACTATGGTTTCAAAAAATTTGTGAAAAAGACATTGTAAAATATTGCAATTTTTTAATAAATATGGATTTTTCATTATTAGGTTACAAATATAATGGTAGAAATGATGTTGGTGCATTATTTCCTTAATATGCAACCCTATTTTAATATGAGGGAATTATAATCATGGTGGCAAACTATGTGTGAGTGAAGATGATATTTTTATGGATGTATTACAAGTTTATCCCTTCAATTTTGGACTGAATAATAGAATAACCACCTATTTTTGTGTGGTTGTAGCCCATATTGGGTGAACCATGTTAAATCTATGTCTCTCCTGTATTTTATTTTCATCTTTATTTCTTTAATATTGCTCTACATTATATATTCCTAATAATATAAATCATATATAGGATAAAATATTCCTAATTTGCATCCAATAATTCCAATAAGACAATTTATCTTCCCTCCAATATGAACCCTAAATAATGGCTCCTTAAAATACAAATGAAGCATAATTATGAACTATATTTATGCAAAAAATTAATATTCTTACCTATTGGATTAAACTAAGCATTATATTTATAATAATGGATAAGTCCTAACCTTCCATAATTTTAAATGATGATTTCATCTAGTCTTATCTATTTTTAAAATTTATTGTCCAACATTGAACTCAGTTACCCTGGCCAATCTAGTTGCATAATATGCCATACATTTATCAACTAGGTTGGATATGGCCGACATAGTAGGAACAATACTCAATTGGGTCATCCATAAATAACCTATTAGGAAACATAGTAAGAAATAGTAGGTTTTCCAACTCTAAATTAGGTTTCCAACTTATTAGAAGAGTTTTTGGCTGACCCTATATAGGATGGCAAACTTAATATGAAATAGTGGCCAAAATAGTAAGAAATGTGGTCAAAATGTTAATGATGGATTAGTTGGGAGTTATTTGAATGGGATATTACTTAGGATGTTAAGGTATGAAAGGTGATAAAAAGGTAGTATATATATAAAAAACATTTAAGTTATATTTTATATATAACTTTAGGATGTTTGAGAGTGGTTTTAGACCTCTAAGATCTATAATAAGAATTATATATTTTGGTGTGTCTTATTTGATTTTAGACTTATATATATTTTAATATTTTATACATGGACATATTTAAGGGTTTAATTATTTTAGGGATACATCATAAGATGCAAATTGATGGACACAATAATGAAGCTAGACAAATAGTAGTAATGATTTGGTTAAATAATAATCTTGTGAAGGACCAATGGCATGTGCACCCCTTTATCGGTGTACCCTTTAAATCATGAACTCAGAGAGATTGAAACTAAATAGGTTATTACAAGATAAAAAGTGTTATTAAATGATAAAGTTTAAATTTTTAGGTGTGTATACATAAGGTGCTTCTTAGTCAATGTCACGAAGATATTATGTATTTATATAAACCCTACCTAGTTACACCAGATGTCATTTATGCAATGACTAGACTTATGCATTAAGGGAATAAGACTCATAAATATGGTGAAAATACAAATTATGTCACAATATAGGTAGCCCAACTCACAAGGATAATTTTTAATCATCAATCTCTTTTAATTTAGAAAACCAAAAATCCTAAAGTATGCTTTTTAAGAAAGGTAATTACATGAAATGTGTACTACATGAACTAGAATGATTTGAATACTGTAAGGAGTGTGAAAATTTTGTGGGATATGACTTCCACTACCATGAAGTAACAATTGGTTACCACACTTTATGAGAAATACTTGGAGAATATCCAAAAGATAAATAAAGGTACACATGACTTTTATTATGGATCAATTCTCTTAGTGTTAGCCATGTATTTCACAAATATTATTCCTAGTCATAAAGGGTTAGTTAAATGGTACAAAAATACCCATTTAGGAGCTTATATAAAAACTACACTATAATACATACCTATATTATAGGAGGTATGGCACTTTTTATCATGGGAAAAAATAATTAAGATAATGGTATATGGAAGATTCTTCATATGTAAAGAGATAGTTCAAGAAAAAATACACAAAATTAAATTTCATATAATATGCCAATAATATCTATATAGAACCATTTTATAGAAAATAATCACCACTTTGACTTCTTCCATATGATTTTATTGATGATATTATTTAAGTAGTGATAATTAGAGCTCAAATTTTATAACAGGACCCTATATTATAATAATTAATGAGTGAAGCATGGGGTAGTTTTTAGCTAATGGTGAAAGAAGTAGCTAATAAACTAGGAAAATCATAACCTCAATTAGTTTCATGCACATCCCACATAAAACCTAATGTAATAATATATTTAAGTCTAAAAATAGTAACTATAGGACCAGAACCTTTAGTATAATCACAAGAGGAAGAGACTACACCATTTGTAGCAAAGGACTCCATTATTGGTGTGATGTTGGGGGAAGAATAAATTATAGCTAAGGGTACCCCATCATGCTCTTTGATTAAAAAGATATAAAAATAATGGAAGGGAAATAAATAAAAATAAAAATAAAAATTGAAGATAAAAAATAAGAGGTGTCCCCCACAACATCCTTGATAGTAGGACAAACACTGTTATAGATGGGTGGGAAGAAAATATAAAGGAGTTGTTTACCACATATAGTATAGTAGGGGAAGAAATGAAAATAAAGTGGTAAAACTAAACATAAAAAATAAACATTATTCACATATTCATAAAATGAGTCTTCAAAAGAAGGGGACCAAGAGGAATGTCATACAAGTGATTAAAGGGCTACACCCACATAGTGGATATGAATACATTTCTAGGAATCTTCCAAAAAAAGGAGGGATACCTATAGTGGAAAATATGTATAATAATTAAAGTTTTGAGGGTTAGCACATGATAATTAGATTCATTTTGGACTATACATAGGTAATTCCATTCAAATTAGATGATAAAATACTAGAATCCTTTCTTACCTATAAGAGATAAACTCGGAGGAGGCCCTTAAAAAGGTAGAAGAGGAATTATATATCTCTTATTTATATGTAAATATTGAGACAAATTCAACATACTGATCACAAATCCAAACTTAAAATTGATTTGGTTGTGGAAACTTAAAATAAACAATTATAAATATTGAAAGATCTAGAATATGATACAACCCAATAGAGGTTATAGACAAATAATTTGTTGAGGAATAGATATAAATAATGATCTTGTATATTCCACCACTCATCAGGATAAACACTTCTTAGAATGAGATAAGAGGGAAAAGGAAGAAGAAGAGAATAAAAATACTAGAAACATAAATGAAAGACAAAAAAATTACTAGAGGAAAATAAAATAAAAACAAAAAAGGACACAAGGAGAATAAAATATAAAAAGGAAAATAAAACTAACTAAGAAGATAGAAATAAATAGGAAGAGGAAAGAGGAAAACAAAGGGGGAAGAGGAGAAGAAACATGATGAATAAAAGGAGGAAACAAAGGAGGAAAGAATAAAAAATGAATAAATAAGGAGAATGAATGAAGAAAATAGAAAAAAAAGGAAGTAGAAAAGAGAATAAATAAACAAACAAAAAAGTAATAAAATCAAGCAAAGGGAAAGGAAAAAAAGGTTATTATCCTTCCTATAATTTTTTTAAAGACAAGGGATATTAAAAAATATCATTATAGAGTACTATGAGGGATGTGGTAGTAATTTAGATAAGTAAAACTACTACTATGGATCCCTTAAAAAGGATAAATGATAAATTATCAAACAATTAACAAATAAATTCAACAATTATGGTGTCATCAAGCTTCCTTTATCCCACTTTAAGAAGAAAAATGTAGTATAAATAATTCAACCCCTATAGAGAAATAAACTGTTGGGAAAAACTTCATACAAAGTGATAGAGTTAACTAGATGGTGTAGTGCATCAATCTAGGATAGGGAATAAAAAAGTGTTTAACTGCCTTAAACATCGCTAGAGCAAAATATGACCCAAACACCACTTTGACCATAGAAATTAAAATAAAATAAATAGTGAAATTTTTTATCAACCATGCAGGGCCTACAATATATAATATGAGGAAGAATTGTTATGTCACATGTTAGGGGAAAATTAGATAAAACATGTAGAATACAAGGCATAAGTGGAAAAATTAAGGAAGAAATGAAAGATGTAAACACCTTCTTTTACTACTCAATCAATTAGCCCCTATGGACATAAGAAAAATATAAGACTTTGGAAGATTTTAAAAAACAATTGATTACAAATTACATTAACTTTGGTGCCAAAAATATTCCTTCGAATGTAGAACAAGATAAAATGACAAGTCTCCATGCATAATATAAATAAAACCATACTAAAAGAATACTAATATATGAGGACATGGAATATTATGGAACTATGTTTAACATTCAAATGGAAAATATATACTATCATATTAAGGTACATGAACTATATTTACAAATACTTGAGACATTTCCAACTCTGATAGACATAATAATGGTAGCAAAGGAAAATAAAATAATAGATAATAAAGCTTTAGAGGCCAGGCCATAATTTTGAATTGGGATTTTTTTCTAAGGAAATTATGAATAAATATAAAACACATATGCCTAAGGATTAAATATCCACCCCATAAACCAAAATATTTTTTGAGGTAAAATGTTCACCTAGGTTATATGGATTATGGTTTGCACTTGTCAAAATCTTTAAAGTTGTCTTGAGGATGAGACATAGTTATAAAATATGGGAAAATGTTGGCATAATTATTCATCATTAAAGATCCAAAACCACACTTACCTTTACCATAGAAGTAGAAAACATCTCCAAGATGATGGAACAAAGGCTTCTTCTGATTGGGACATATGAGAAGTAATTCAACCTTGTGGTAAGATATGGTGACTTTATTGAATAAATTACATGTCTAAAATATACATAACCATTGAATTATAATATATCTAGTTGGTATTTATACTATGGAATTATACTAGAGTAGTTGTAGCATAGAGAAGAGTTAGACTATAATAGAAAAGAGTGTTAAGAGGTTATATAGATAATTAAACTTTGTAATAACATAGTAAGAATAAAATAATATAGTATAAATATATCTAAGAGACTTGTAATTAGCATTTTATTATATTACTATATATAAAAGAGAAGTTAGAATAGGAATCATGGTGTATTGTGTACTCATTAGTGTGAATGAGCACACCCAATTATTTTGTATGAATGCATAAGATAATTCTTTATAAAAAAAATACTAACCTCTTGGTCACATTAGTATTAACTAAAGTTAAATTAAATAACTTAAACCATATATAGGAAATAGATTCAAATTTTATGTCAATAATGATCTTGGAGATTCATACCAACACGTTCCATATATTGAAGAGTATTGGATGCGTTGTGAAGATGGAAATGAAGTTAGGATTCAATATTATTATGGAAGATAAGTTAAATTCATTCAAAGGGTCTAGATGAATATGGAGTTAAATAATTTTTCAAAAAATTCAATTATTATTGAAAATTCTTGCAATAAGCTAAATGAGAAGTGGTCGAGGGAAATGATGAAGGTTAAAACACTCAACAAGCAGAAAGGGGTAAATTCGTAATTTTTAGTTTTATTTAAATAAAATAGAAAAAAATATTTTGTACAATTTTTATTTCATATTTTTTTATGTCATGCACTTTTTCACTTTGTAAATGTCATCTTTTTAAAGTTCAAAATTTTTGAAAATCTTATATTTTCATAAATTGACTATGTATTTATTTCAAAATGTATAAAATGTGGTTCATTTATATAACCACCACCCTCTAGGCTTAAATAGGCATTTTAAAGTCATTTTACATAAGTTTTTAATAGGCTAAAATTTTTACACAAGATAAAGGGAAGAAACATTGTTTTGTTCCCAAGAGTTAATACGAGAATGTTTGTACAAGACTTTAAACTTAAGACATATTGGTGGATGAATGTATTCGTGTGTTTACTAACTCATTCCATTAATTTATATTTTTTTATTAATGAAAAATAATTATGGTTAAATTTTCATTTATTTAAATTATTTTAAGAATGAAATAGTATAATTAAAATTTGTCTTTACTTAGTAATATACATTTCTATCTCTCATTGCCTTCTTTATAGAAATTCATTTTCTTTAAAATTAATCTATCCTCTCATTTAATTATTTTTCATCCATATGATAAAAACAAAAAACAATAATATAGATGTATATGCTTGTAGATAGATATAGATAGGCCCTTCTCATTATATATGGGGAGGGGGGGTCAAGGGAAAATCTTTATATTTGACAACTTATATTGTGGCATGAAAAATTTTCTAGCTAACATGGCCATATGACCATCAAATTTAAGCTCCATTGAGTAATATAATGAATGGGTTTAAATTTCATTTCACTTCACTAACCCAAATTAATCAAATATATTTAATTCTTTGATGAGAATCCCTATCATTTTGAATAATTTTAGGCAAATCAATTAATGCAAATATTAATTTGTTAGGTATATATGGCAGTGAATTTGCATGGTTTATTAAGGTTGTGTGTTAAAATGGTGGGGCAATATAATTTATTTTGTGTCAAAATAGATTGATTTTAATAAATTGAGGTAGTGTAACTAATTGAGGTGTTCAAACATTGTTGGTATCCATGATTTTAGGAATAGAATTCAATGTTACTCTAGGAATGAAGAAACACAATGAAATAAAAAACATCAAAAACATTCATAGACCTCCCATAGAGGAATGACCTCCATTAAACAATAATGATTTCCCTATTCCTTTCCTCTTGATTTTGGGCCTTAGTTTCTCTATTGGTTCATTAGAGATGGGTTAAGTTTGATAATTGACTAATAGTTTTTAACATTGTAACCATTGAATATGGATAGAGTGGTAATGTTTTGAAAGCCATATGGGATGAAAGGGGTAAATTTGGGTGTACTATACAAAAATCCCTATTATACTATAATTAAATTTAAATATATGAATATATATATATTAATTAGTACATTTTCCATATCTCATTCTTTAAATATGAACTGACCTAAATTTTGAAGGGTAATGTTGAATTATGGAAATTTAGAGGGTTGGTTTTTCAAATTTAACCACTTGCCAAAGTCTTCTTTTGATCCTCATATTTATCAGTTAAAAGAACACAAAGATAATTACTTGGGACTTAGATTAAATTTATATTAATTTACACATATATTTTCATAACACATTTATTTTTATACTATATCATTGATGTCTCTTATATTTAGAAAGGATGATCAAGTGGTTGTTTCTTTAAAATTCACCAAAGTTGTAGAGGATAGAGTTTATACAATTAGGATGACACTAAATTGTAGAGACATGCGAAGAGCATTTGTTGTTATTAGTGTTAACATGGTATTGGATGGAAAAGTAAAATTTTAATTTTTAGTTGTTGAGTTTTAAAATTTGGTAGATGTCTAGAATAAAAGATATTATGTTTCCTAGGACTAGAGGGAATTGTCAAAGAACATAAATTCATTTATTCTATAAATTCACAGTGATCACATATATAGTGAATTAAAATATTATAGTTATATCATGAAAGAGGGAGATTGAACTGATTACATTGAAATAACCATCAATACATGATGTAAAGATAAAATTGATTTTGTTGCAGATAATGTGGTTATGAAACATAAATTTTGTTTTAGAAATGATGACATAACCTAATGGTTTCCTAATCATGTGATATAAGATCATAAAATATATGAAGAGAAATCAAGACACTTGAATTTAGGTGTAATGGTTGAAATTGTGGTAAATTTATGTGTTGAATGCTATAACTTGAAAAAACTGAATAAATTAATAGATTGGTCAATTAAAAAAAAATGTGAAATGAGAATCACCCTAATGGTTAAATGGAATGAGTGATTGGATGGTATATACCTTTAAAAATATGGTGAACACAATTTAATGTTTAGAGGTATTGGTGTCAAATTGATCCATTTGTTCTTATCTATAAGGAAATATGTTGTAGAGGGAAAAAATAAAAAATGTACTTGAATAATATATGGTAAAATTTAAAGGACTAGATGTCAATACCTTTTGTGTGTATATCAAAATATTATTCAACCATATTTACAAAGAATGTTACCTATTTGAAGGATCTCTCATATAATGGTTTGCTTATAAATTGACCAACATATATGGTACTCCCATGGATTCCAAATTCAAATAAGTCATAGAAGAGGTAGAGGTCAAAGGTGGGATGTAATATAATAATGAAAACCTCATTTTGTAAATAAAATTTATTTTTTATGACACTAATTAAAATCATTCCAAAAAATTGATTGAAATACCCTACAATGGTCAAAAATGTCAAAAATTGAATGCCACTCTACCCAAGTTATCAATTAAAATTTTGTTAAGGATAAAAAATGGTAAATGTTTTTGAATGAAATATAAAATGGGGAATATAATTGTGTCAAATTAGATTATCTAAAAAAATCTCCCATTACTTCAATCAAAGTTTTATGGCATAAAACTAGAGTCTTAAATGAAGATTCCATAAATAATTATGTGTTAGATGTATTAACAACAATTAAATATTTAATGTGGATGAGGAATATATGTAGGTACATAAAATTAAATTTGATGGGATGGATGTCTCTCATAATGCATGACACAAATCTTATGGGTACCCAAGGAACACCTAATGTAGTCATCAATATGATTGGATAAATGGTGGTAGGCATGCAATAAATGATAACATATGGAAACAAAAACAAAGGTCAAAAATCTCTATAAAATTTTATTGCATATCAAGAATAATTGAGATAAATTTTGATATCTATTCACATTTGACTCTTTATATAAGATAATATGGAATCAAATATCCTCAAAGACTACTTCCTACACTCTATACCCATAATTTAATGTGAAGTGTAACAAAGAGATCAATGTTTTGAACCTTTCTCATGTGTCACAATTGAAATTTAACATGATAATGAATGAAAATTCTCAACATTTTTCAATTGTAAATAATAATTTCTAAAAACACTCTCAAAACTTGAAGAGGAAAAAAATGGAATAATTAGTATATATTCAAAGTTTTCATGCACATTAATATTACTAGAATTTTTAATAAGAGGAAAAGCCTAAATAATTACAAATGGACATAAGACTAGTGGTTTTATCCAATTTGTCCTACCTTTTTTGAAAGTGGATAAAATTGCATAGTCAAATAATTATCTTTGTGTCTTAGGAAGCTTGAACATTTGGTCATTGATGAATATGATGATTTATTTTATAATAGTAGTACATCATAAAAACATCAATTTCATGGTACATTATTACAAAATGGAGGGCATGAAAAATGAAAAGGGTTAAAAGATAAATTTGTCCATTCTAAAGAAATTAGTGTTTCTATTACAAATAGTTCATGAAAAAAGTAACCGTAAATCCTCTACTTTCAATTATATAATACCTTGAGTTATAATAAGAATTATACCCAATTTTCATTTGTATCTATTTTAATTAAGGTAAAAATAGGTTTTGAAGGGGCCCCAAAACCCTATACATCAAGAAAGATATTACGTTACAAACTGCCAGAAAAAGCAAAACCACTGAAAAGCAGTGACTAAACCAGGTTTTACAGGGACCTAAAACCAACAGAATAAACCAGTTATAACACCCCAAGTTTAAAATGGCCCAGAGACCAAAATAAAACCAGGCAAAATAGCCTTAAAACTAGGCATAACAACCTAAAAAATAGGCAAACCAGCCTGAAAACCAGCGACCCCAAAAGTTTGGGCTAAGTTCAAAACAACAACCGCTAGATAACACATTATGTGACTCTCTCATAGGGGTTTCCCCCAACAAAACCAAGGCATCCATCATGCAAATAAGATCTCATCATTACAGTGCCACGCACTAGCACTATGGATCCCAAAACCAGCACTGCCCATGACTGACAGCACCACCAACAAGACCCCCAGATCCAGCGCCGCCACTGTTCATTCCAACCACCCAAATGTCTACAAGATCACCCCCTCTACTCAGAGGAAATGCTGCCATGGCATCCAAAATATCACTAAAGAAAACATTGATCTACTTAGAACAGGGTATTGGTCTGCACGACAGCCATGAACTAGAAAATAGAGGTAAAAAAATAGATTTGTGCCATAAAAGATGAGCTCTACAAAGCCACGCAACCACACACATAGAAAGTTATACAAAGCATAAAACCACCATGTCAAAACCAAAACAACTCGGGCTGGAAACTAGTTTGTAGTCCATCTACTATACGGAACGTCGAAGCAAAAATAAAGTTCCACGCAGTAATAGATCTTGCAATATAGTCATTTGCGCTTAGGCACAAAGGGTTTGGGGGCCACATAGATGCCAGTAGGGGTTAGGGTTTTAGCACAGCCGTGGCCATGGCTGTGCTCCCTCTTCCCACTCCCCTTTGCAATAGCTATGTTAAAATGGGCTATTATTACACCCATAGATTTTCATTTGTATCTGTTATCACATAGATTTTACACCCATTCTTGATGTCATAGCTCATTGTACAAAAATTTAATGATATAATGGGATCACCTCCAAGATATAAGACCTTGGAAAATTAAGGTAAACCTCTAGATAAGGACATATTTCTTTCACTAAATTTGGTACAAATAATAAAATACAAGTTTATGTAGAAATTATGTTTGTTAGTGATCTTGCTCCTAAACTAGGGTTTGACTGGGGAAAGAGTTTTAGGAATGAAATTAAAAAGCTGAAAATGGTGATTGCACCAAATATTTTTGAGTGGATTTTAATGCTTTATTGAATGAACACAACTAGATAATGAATATTGAAATTTGTAGGAGCACAAACTCATACAAATTTGAAATCAAAGGCAATATTAGGTATTTTCATACAAGGGACAATATTCCTTATTTTTAATAAAATAACATTTTAAATGTGTAAAAAAATACCACAAGTGAATTTTTATGACTGATATAGGAATTAAAACATCCAAAAATAATTAAATAACCCTGCATATATAAATATTACATAGAAAAAAAATATCTTCAATTTATTCTAATTCTCTAGGTTATAATATGTAAACATGTTATTCAAAAGGTACAATAATATTTATAGAAATAAAAATATAGATGGTATATTCCCCATTTCCCATATTTATACAAAAAATCTCATAAAAGAGATGTAGTTAATAGGGAAATCCATGCCTAGTAGAAGAACATGCAAAAATCTAGAAACTTCATGAATAGAGGCATATGTTTCAACTGGTGGCATCTTTGGTGAAGTGAATAAGTATTATAAAATATCATGTAAGAGCTATGAGTTCTACTTAACTTCTGGAGGAATGGTGGAAGCTTCATGCAACCCATATGTCTTCTTCATTTTAGTTGTAATGGCTTTTCATGTAATAGGGGCACCAAAGTAAAACTCCAATTTTAGAACAAAAGATAACTTTAGATAACCAATTACTTGTTTGTAAAAACCTAATTTGTAATTTTCAATTGGGAATTTTAAAAATTTTAAGTCACACAATATTAACAAAAATAGAATTATGTTTTATAATATGTTCTTTTACAACTTAAGCAACTTAAACTTGTCAAAATGAAAAGTGCAATTTGAAAGTTTTATTTTTACAAATTCCAACCTGCCAAAATGGAAAGTGAAAATTACACTTGGCACTTTCTCAAAAAGAGCTATCAAAATGATAGCTATAATTTACAAGTTGTAACTTTATAATATTTTTACAATAATGAAAATATAATATACAAGAATGATTTTGATAGAAACAATTATTCTATATCCAACACTTATGTAGACTCTTTGTCCTTTTTCACCTATATCTTATCAATATATGCATCAAAACTCTTAAAGATCTCCAAGATTATGTCTTCATTAGGACCAAAAGAGTAGACATTTTTTATCTTGCATTCTGTTATTATATCGAAGAGTTCCCTTTTGAAATCTTGGTATGCTTGAGTTTCTTTACCCATTTGATCCAGTTTGTTATGGTACTTGATGAAATGGTGGATAGAACTCAAGCTGAAAGTTATATCTCTTGTTGACTATTATTAACCACTTGTTTGAATTTATCCTAAACTTCATGCACTGAAAGGAACTGATCTTGATAATTTTTTGCTTGACATGATAATTTATTCAACAAATCCTAAATTTTATATAACATATTTATGGCTTTGTCATGTGAAACTTTAGCATTATGGACACTATTTGTAAGTATATTTATTTTGGATTGAGCTAATCTATCTAATTCCTCTTTCTCTCCATCATTTTTTAGTACCTTTTTCATAAGGAGGATGCCAACATCAATTGAGTCCATAACTATCAAATTTGGATAGAAAATTTTTAACCTTTATGTCTCTTCCTAATACTTGTTAATCTACTCTTTTAGGGTGACCCTCTTCTCCCTCAAAGTTGTATAATTGTTCATTACCAACATAATAAATTTATTTCCCTTAGATATGATTTATTATAACTATTCATTCATGGACCTTCCCATGCTACCAATTTTTATCACTACATCAATTATTACCTAATTTATGATCTAAGTGACAAGTTGTGCTAGTTGAGTAGTGGGCTTGATGAATTTATTCAATGCAGTCATTAATTATTAAACCTTATTCTTCAACTCATCCTTAGTGACCTTATCCCTAACCATTTTCTCAAATAGAGAGTTAATATTGGATTGAATGTCATATTTTAATACCTCCCTCATAGGATGTATAAGGTACTTTTGAGACCTATTAATCCCCCACCACTAGATCTTCTTTATGTTTGTCTTGTGGGGGGACTGCAATCTCTACATACTTTTCCCCTGCTAAATCATACAATATTATTAAGATGGTATGGAGATTTATCTTGGATTTATTGTGTGTATCTAAGAGACCAAAATACAATGTATTTGAGGACACCATATGCTTGCATTTTTTCCCCACTATCTATGCTAACCAACTAGGGGTAGCATCCTATTGTGCTGACATTAACACTTGAGAATCTATAGTTGAAGATGTTGAAATGGTGGGAATGTTAACATGTGTTATATCATGTATTGATATTACCACTGATTGTTCAATAAATTTATTCTACACCTCTTCCCCATCTGTGGGTTGAGGGTCCACATTTGTATTAGTGTCTTACTTCATTTATTTCTTATTTATAGGGGTTGGTGTTATTATGAAATTGGAAGAGGTGGGGGTAATGGAAATGAATTTTTCTACTAGGGGTGTGGGAAATGGGAGTGATATCAATGGAAGAGTAGACACAAGGAGTTAGAATTGAGTAACTTGTAGAAGTGTGGATTCTAAATCCTTAAATGAGTTGATAAAATTAGTAGGGACACTCAGGGTTGGTAAAATGAGGAAGATGAAGGGATATGAAGATGATGGATTAGTTATCCCAAGGGTTAGGATGGATAGTAGGATTGTAGTCAAAATGATTGAATCAACATATTTATACTACTATGTAGTGTTGGTGATTAATGGAATGGAATGAATTGTAGATGAGACAAAGGGAATTATGGAAAGGGGAGTGAGATTTCAAAAAAAGAAGGTGGAATGGAAACTTGAGTGTCTAATTGAGGAGAGACCTAAATTTCTAATTAACTTGATTGAACTATTTGAAATGGGTTTATTGACATAGGTAAATTAGTATAAATAGAGTTTTGAGTAACTTGAGGTGAATAAGGAGTGGAGATAGGATGAGGAGGTGTTGGAGCTATAAGAATGATAAAAATAGGTAGGGGATGTATTAAAGATATGGGAGTTGTAACTATAAATGAGATGGGGATTGAAGTTATGGTTGTTCTAACTGTAGCTATGTCCTAAGATGAAATCACTATAGGTTGATATGTTACTACTCCTTAAATACTTGATTGTCCCTTCTTGGCATTTTATTTATTCATTATCTTATGGGAGATCACTAGCCTATGTAGTTGTTTTGGGAGTGTTCCACTGCTATAATTTTCTATTGTTGGTGGTAATTCTTTTTCCTTGGGTTTTAGTACCTTTTCACTAGTAATTACTATCTCTTTGGTCACTTAGAACCCTTTACTTCTGAGCCAATTGAGTGTTCTATTTATTACATGGGTGGTTTTATCCATTAGAGAGAAAGACTTAGGAACAAACCACCTTACTATTGGAAGGGGTAAAGTATAGATTATGTTCTCATGGTAGACCTTGTCTATGGGGGACTCATCATCGATGAAATCTTTAGGGATTGCTTCCATGTTGAATGCCTTGATTTGATCAAGTTTCATTTTGGAGTGGTCCCTTAGTCTTACTTCCTCTTCATCTTCCAAGTCCTCCCAGTAGTCTTCATAGTAGGGGACATGACAATATGTGGAGAATCCTAGTGTGCTAGTGATGTTACCATGAACATCATAGAATGGCCTTTCCTCCAAGGATATTAAGGTCATTTGTGTCATTTTAACCTCTACACACTTGTATTTGACTAGAGAAGGGAATGTGTACCTGCTTATCCTAATGAGGAAATTAATTCCCAATTTTTGATTGCTAGATAGTAATTTGTGAGTTTTAACTAGTTACCTCACAAGCTCCATTAATTCCCATTTATCACTCACATACCTTATAAGGGTTTAAGGATAACCATTGAATAAAAATACTGTAATATACAAATATATGGGGAACTAGATGAAATAAGAACCCCAATTGGTGATCTCTAAAGTGGAAGAATTAGATAATCTATTCTTATTTAGTTCCTTGTTGAACATAACTATGATGCAATAGATGAATGCATCATTTACTCTCCTAAATTTATGCCTTCTTGCCTCAAAATTGAGGTTAGGGTAATATTTGAACACTTTATTTACCTAATTAGCTACCATTTTGAGTCTTAGAAAAGCTCTCCCTTTGGCCAATATATAAACTAGATAAGAAGTTAGGTAGAACCTCCCTATGTTTTGTGTATGCAATCATAAATTCATCATGTCTATAAATCAATCCTGACTCAGAGAAGATAGAGCATACCTACACTTCTGATTGGGAATACATTTATTAAGTGAGAGCATGACCAATATGGGGATCCATTAGACCTGATTAGGGGATCACTTGTCATAATACATCATGATAGGAAGGTTTCTAAAGCCTAAAGTCTAACATAATCATATAAAATTTTCAAAAGAGTCCTAGGTTTAATGTTCACTCTATTCTAATAAACAAGAAAGTAAATCTAATCTAGTGTAAAATGAAGCTTGTAGCACAAAGTGGGGGTTAGAAACAAAACAAACTAAACTAAACATGCACAGAAGACATATACTCACATCAATTTATATAGAATCCTAATATATGTAAGAAATAAATACAAGTACATTATCTATCTACTCTTACAAAGGAGAAATAAATTTAGGAATACTTACCTTTGAAGACAAACCCACCAAGCCTCAATCTCTCCCTTGGCCAAGGTGCTTCTAAATGGATTGTTGTGTTATGTAAGGATAAAAAACACAAATCATCTCTAGGATAAACAACCTATCTATGAATCCAAATGACTTCTCCACAAGATAAGATCCATATCTCCAAAGAAAGTATGGAACCCTAAGCTTTATTCCTCAAGTAGAATGGTCAATAAGTAAATGTTCATTTGCACTTATTATTATTTGCTTATCATTTTATAAATGGTTGGAATGAACTATATATATATATATATATATATATATATATATATATATATATATATATATATATATATATGTAGATATTTTCCCTAAATATTTTCAAATATGCTGACTATATAGGGTTGATCCAGTCTACCCTATATGTTTTTAGGGGATAAAGAAATAGGTCCTAAGCTAGGTTGATCAAAGGGATAACAAATATCCTAATGAAAAATACCCTTAAATACTATAGGGTCAATTTATTCAACCATGTATAGTAATCAAAGGCTAAAAACCATATAAGGTCAACCTAGTTGACCTAGTATAGTCAACTGGTTGAATGGGGGTCAAGGCAAGAGCAAAGAGGATAAATCATGTCAAATGAATGGAATGGGTAGGTTGAGAAGAATAATATTAGGGTAAATGGTTTTTAGGAGATGAGTGTGTAGAAGGAAATTGGAAAAAGGGACAAACATATTACAAATCACTAATGGTCTATCCACCCCTTTCCCACTACACCCCTTAAGGCATGCACTCAGAGAGATTGAGACTTGATAGGTTCCTATAAGATATAATGTGTTAGTAATCAATAAAATATAAAATTGTTTTTTATAAATTTTGGACCTCTATAAACTTGTTATGGGTGATGGCACTAATGATTTATGCCTAGTGGATGTATTATTTATTCTTATGGATAACCCATATATTGATACATCTAGTATTACAAGCTCTTCACATCAGAGCTACCAGTGATCCTATGTAGTAATATGATTATATCACCTACCTCATCATTGAAATCAATCCTTGATAATGTTTTAGGCAATATAATGGATGCAACCATAGGGATATTTAGCCATTCTTTTTTCATTACTCTTTAACATCCTGTGTTGTTGTCTTGATAGAATTTTCTTGAGGAATCTAGAGTTATATCTCGGTAAATCTAAAATTTGGGTATTAAGAAGACAAATTTTATGAAGTCTCTATCTAGATTTATAATCCTTTCCCCTTTGTCGTTCATCACCTCTCTCTTATTAGCATCATAATGTTGTGCTAGTGTAAGTACCAACTAAAGGCTTTACATAGTCAGGGGGAAATTTGCTACCTAGGGCAGTATAGAGTCATAGATGTTATAGATCTAGTCATTATTGAATTCAAAATAATTTAGAAATCACCTAAGTCAATTTGACCTTGGTATTTGTTTATAATCTCAGTTGTGTTAGATTCCATACTAAAGTGACACTAGGTCCTTTAGATTTGTACTTCATCTATTTATTAGACATGGATTCTAGAGAAAATGTTTGGGGAAAACCAACTACAGAGTTAGTAGGATTTGTATATGAAAAATGTAGGTGGAAATTTTGATATAAATTGGAGTTGCTCTATGGAGTGGAAAATTCCATGAGGATTTAAAATTACAAATGTAGATCGAAATCTTTGGCAGAAATGGTAGGTGTAAAACATACTTGCGTTTCTTAGTGAAAGCTTTGGCATAGATCAAGATTGTTCTAAGAAATGGAAAATTTAGTGGGACTATAGAATTTCAAATTCCATAGGGACTATAGATAATCTTACAAGGGAATATTCATTAGTTTTGGGAATATTTCTAGGAAAATTCATCTGTTATATGGTTTTTATTAATACCCTAGATTTTTCAAAAGCAAGGAGGATGGTGACTATGGTAGGAAATATGAACCACTAATGAGCTCTTGGAAACCACAATATAAAGCCTAATGACACTTAAACGAGCAATGAAAACACAAATTGCAACTAGATTCACAAAGAATGTAGGAAAAAATGGAAAGAAATATTGATTTGAGAAAAATAAAATATAGAAAACATAAAGGATCAATTAAAATACCATGTAGGGTTAATGACATTGTGGTGTCGTTTGCAGGTATAGCATGTGGTGGAGATTACATGGTATCATGGCTCAAGGTTGCTAGTAAGTTTGCAATTTGAGGCATAAATCTCAAAAATCTAATTAGCAAAATTAAAAAATGACTTAGAAAACTTCTAAATTAGTTTATATAGACCCTTTCAATAAATTCCCTAATGGTAGTTATTGGCAAAGATTCGAAGTCTATGAACACATTTACAACTTTTCAATTTTTCTAATTATAATTTGACCTTTGAATTTTATGTGCTTGGTTCATTTGACCCTTTGAAAATGGGAAGGTAGAACTCAAGGAGTAATTTATAACTTTGAAAATTATAATTTACACTTGGAGTTTCGAATTATGCAAGGAAGGTGGTCGATGGGAAACAAAACTCATATTGTAATTTGTAACTTTGCAAGTTGCACATCGTAATGAGAGTTATAATTTCTATTTGGAGTGTTGACTAGGAAGTGGAGGTTAAGAAGCAATTTGCAAGTTTTTAAATTACAACTTGTAGTCTAATCTTCAATTTTTATGGGGTGTTTGGTTTGCAAGAAGTGAAACTCCACTTACAATTTATAATTTTGTAAATTGAAAATTGAGAGTGGGGTTTCAGTTTCTCCTAGTTAGTGTTTAGCAAGAAGTAGAGATCTAGATGCAATTTGCAATTTTTAAACTTGAAAATTTCACCAAGATCTTGAGTTTTCATTGGATAATGCATTATAGGATTCAAAATCTAGGAAGTAATATGCATTTTTTCAAATTTCAAATTGTAATCCAATCTCTAGTTTTGACATGCTTAGGTAAATTGGTGTTTTGGGTTTATTTAAGGTAATTTTCCAAAAAAATAATGGTTCTCCCTTAGGGTACTTAACATTTTTACATTTTTTGGACTAAAATATCAACATTTTTGGTAACCTTTATGGGATGATTGCCTACTAATCAGTTTCTTTCTAGTAACCTTCTAGTTCATTGGGCATGGAGTCATTTTAAGCTTAAAACACTTTAATTGGTGAAGAACAAAATTGGGATTTACCTAAATAAGAAAAAAAAGGGAAAAATAAAACAAACCAAGGAAACAAAAACTCATAATGATTTGGCCAGTGTGAAAGCACTTATTTGAAAAACATAAGTAACCCTAATATATGAAAAAAAATATTTTTTGGAATGAATTCCACCCTCAAAATCAAGCTGAGGTATATCCCATTGACTGTGATATGTAGTTCTGATCCATTGAGCTTAGATAGTTGGAATGCAATAGCTCCTTTGCATTGAGTTATAATATATGAATCACTCCATATTGCATCAAACTTGGTGTGCTCCCTTGGTTTAACCTTGTCTACATCCCATTTGAGAACCATGTCTCCATTGAATCTCTTATCAGATGTTTTTTTTTTAAATTCCTCCTTGTTTGAGCCTGATTTACTTCTAGAACTTTCATTGACCAGTTCCTAACTTCTTCTAATTTTATGAGTTTTGCCAATCTTATTGTAATTTCATTATTTTCAATCAAATCTAATTGATTATTGAGTTCTAAATATGGTAACTCAATTGACAACGGGACTTAGGTTTTCCTTCTATATACCGACATGAATGGGGAGTTACCAATGGCTCTCTTAGTTGTGAACCTATCAGACCATAGTGTTGATTTCAACTTTGTATGCCATGTCCTTTGGTTTTCCTCTATTGTTCTTTTAATAATTATTATGAGGTTCTTCTTGGTAGACTCAGCCAAGCCATTACCCTATGGGTAATAATTAGAAGTACTTAGGTATATATTGTGCTCTATAGCCTATTCACTCACTTGAGTTCCCACAAAAGCTTTGACATTGTTTGAGATAATTATGTGAGGAATACCAAACCTTGAGACAATGCCATCCATAAATTCTAAGATAGATGTTTCAATGACATATTTTAGTATAATTTCTTCAATCAATATTATGAAATAGTCCACTACTATAAAGACCCATTTGTGGCCTACACTAGATGGTGGATTGATCATACTAATCAAATCTAATCCCCATTGAGAAAATGGTTGGTTAGCTTGAATTGAGCTAAGAGAGAAGACTGCTAATATTTGCTTGCCTATGAGGTAAGCACACTTCTTATAGTTCCTTACCCATTGGTGGTAATCTTTGAATATTTTAGGCCAATAATAGCCCCCTCTCATTATTTTTATGGTCATGGTCCTTATAGATAAATGTCCACCTAATGGGCCATCATGAAATTATTTGAGCACCTTGGGGACTTGATTATGATTGATACATCTTAACATAACTCCATTCATATATTTTATAAACAATATTTCATCAACAAGAACATAAGGAATGGATTGGAGTCTGAAATTCCTTTTCTTGGACTGTTAAACGTTATATGGGTACTCACCATTCTATAAGAAGATGGTCATGTCATGGATCCAACTATTAAATAGGGGTGGATTGGTTGGTTGAGATGCACTTTGAGCATATACTCCATATATTGCTTCAATAGTCTTAATATCATAGGCCAACTATTCACATAAACCCTTTCCTGTTACAATATTTGTAATTTTAATGACCACATCATATTCCATGACTTTAGTGGTCCATCCTACTTTTTTTTTCATTTATTTCCCAGCTCAGTAGGAACTCTTTAAAACTTTAGTGACTAACCATCAAAAGAATTTTATTATTGGAGAGCATATGCTTGAACTTCTTGAGATCTTTAATTACATCATATACTTTCTTCTCCATGAAACTATAATTTTATTCATAATCCTTTGAGTATTAACTAAAAAATGATATTGGTTATTCCAATTGTTATTTATTATGTTCCATTAAAATATTTGAGATGTTACCTTCCCCTCAAAAAGCATAGAGAATGAAGTCTTTCTCATAGTTGGGATTGACTAGGGTAGAATCCTGAGAGATAACTTGTTTGATGTCTTCAAATCTATCTTTTCTTTCCTATGTCAAACTAGAAATGATAGCCTTCTTGAGTATTATATCAAAATTTGGGACAATTATTCTTACAAAGTTGATTTTTCTGAGGAAACTCTATAATCCCTTCTTATGGATTGGTAGTTCTAATATAGATATACTACTAACTATATTTGGGTCTATTATAAGACCTTATTTTGAAGCAATGTATCCTAGTATTTTACCCTCATGAAATTTAAAAAATGCACTTCTTTAGATTGAGGGAAACTTTATTTTTTTTACAACTTTCAAAAAATTTCCTAAGGTGATCCAGGTGTGCATCATCATGATATGAGTAAACAATGATATCATCTAGATATACCGAGATCATCTCATTTATCAAACATCTAAAATCCATATCCATGGTTATTTGTAATGTTACACCAACATTAGTAAGACAAAATGGCATCTTTTTATATGCATACGGGCCCCATTTTATAAGGAAAGTAGTCTTGAACTAGTCTGAGACCTATACTTGGATTTGGTTGTATCCAAAATAACCATCTTGAAGGGAAAACCTTTTAGATTTTGATATAGTTTGAATAATTTTCTCCATGGGTGAAAGGGGATAATGACCCTTTAGAGATGCTTTATTCAGACTTCTAAAATCTACACAAAGCCAGATTTGACCATTCATTTTTTTATAGGGACCAAATTAACAACCCAAGATGAGTATTTGATAGGGAAAATGATGTTATCCTCTATTAGTTTGGATAGCTCACTCTTGATTAGGGGTTATATCTTTGGATTAATTGGTCTATGCTTCTATCTAACTAGCTTGGTATTTAGGTCAAGCTCTATTGGCTGTTGGGCTAAGTTGGGGTCAAAACCCCTTAGATCATGATAACTCTAAGTGAATTTATCATCAAAATCTTTACACAAATTAATAAAGTATTTTTTTAGAATCATTGCATACCTTTCCTATATTCAGTGATTTTCCTTCTGAGATGACTACTAACTCGTAGTCTTCTTCATTTACTATGATATTCTTATTTTTGCCTTTTAGCTGATCATGTGAATTGAAGATACTCTCTAAATTTATGATGCCCATGGGTAATTTTTTCATCTTCAACTAATGATTTTATCTGAATAATTGTCTTGGATTAAGACTCAAATCTATTAGAAAACTCTTATTCTCTAAAAAAGTTGACAATTTGTTAATCATTATTGAAGACTTGTTATTTGGTTGTGTGATGAGGAATAGATGGCCTTAATATAAAATTTCAATGTTGGTCGTTTTTATTATTTATTTCTTCATGTAGGTTATATTATGATCCTATTAAGGCCATGAAATCAGCATCTTTATTTGATGCTCTTGGTACCACTTGAATGTTTAAAGCGGTAAAGTCTTCTAACAAGTCTCAAACCCTATGTTTGTAAAATCTTAGAAAATTATTCTTAGTTACGCTTATATATCTCACATGGTGAATAATAAACTCACTTTCACAAAATATTTTTATGGATTTTATCCCTCATTGGCCAATTGTAGACCTCAAATCAAAGATTCATATTCAACTACACTATTTGTGCAGCTAAACTGAAGTTTAAAACAATAGAAATAGATCTCTTTTTGTGGAAAGATCAAGACAATACCTACACTTGCACCATTGTTGCTTATCAAACCATAAAATAATAATTTTCACATTCCTTGTATATGTTTAGCTAGTTTTACAAGATTTAAGATGATTACATCATTTTCATGAATGCAATACATACCCAATCTAGTTTCCTATACATAATCATAAGGATCAAATTATAGAGTTGATCCCCATTCATAAAATGATTGTTTGGAATCTATATTATGGGTGTTGACACTTCATGATCACTTTTCTCTTCATAGTCTGGTAATATATAGTTCATGTCCATAGAGATAGGATTATATGTCTCACTATGGTCTTTAGTGATTGTCTCAACTCTTATTGTTAATCTTGTTCCATATCTCATCCTAAGAAACATGTAAGACCAATTTACATATAGATATCCTCCCATTTTTGTTATGAAGTCTCATAAAAGACAAATGGCAAAATAAGGGGGAGATCAATAACTAAGATATCTTAGGAAATTGATAAACTTGGACATACATGAATAGTGAGATTTATCCCTTTTATTATCCCTACTATTTAAATAGAAATCCCAACCAATTTTACTACACCTTTTGAGATATGTGTATACTTAATACCAAGATCATTATCTATTTTCTTGGGCTTGACATAATTGCTAGCCCTAAATCTACCATGTAGTTATGAATGAGATGTTTCCCTCCTATGAATAAAAGATAGAAAGGGGGAGGCTTACCATTTTTTCTCACTCTAGTGATAATTTTTGGTTGACACAAATTAATTATAGAATTAGGTCCCTTGGATATAACGTAGTCCATTATCTAGAAGTTTTTCAAAGCTTCCTATAGAAAATATCTTTGCACTGGAATGGATGGTGCTTCCCACATAGTAACATTCAAATTGGTCTTCTTTATTTGTTCAAAAATATTTAAAATAATGTTACCAACCCTTTAGAGTTCTTTTATGGGATATATGTCTTCTTTTATAATATTCAGAGTCAACACTTTTGCTTTGGACTAACTCATGGGCACAAATGGTGGATTTTGTACTGTGTTACTCTTTACAGGTTCTTGTACAATTTTAGAAGTTGTATCTTGTTCTAACCTGGGGGTCTAATCAATTTTTATTACTATTTTTTTAACATGTATTGGCTATCACCTGACCTCTACCATTGAATAATACCTCCACCTAATTTACACCATAAAATTCCTCCTCTTCCAAGTTTAAAAATGTAGCCTCACCCTAAGTAGGTTATTTGTGTATGCTTATTAGGGAGTGGATTAGTCTTATTGTCCTTATGTGTTTGATATGACTTACACAATCAAGGCTTCAATGATGACACCATTAGGACAAGTATTCTAGTTATATGGTTAAGCACAAGGATAACACCACTTATACTCTCGAGCCAAGTTGTTCTGAATAGGTAAAATAGCTTTGGACGCACCTATTATAGATAGAGAATAGATTTTTGGATGTTTTGCTTATATTTTTTGACCTTGAGGCTATAAATTTCCTTGGTATGGATTCCTATTGGGTTGGTATGATTAGTTAGCTTACTGATAAGGCTTGTGGTTTTGGAATTGTTGCCTCTTTGTCACTACTAATTCATTTCCAAAACTCTTAATTAGTGACTTAACCTCATATAAATCATCTATAGTAACAAGATTTAAAGCTATGTCTTTGATCGTGGTGGGAATTGGAGAAATTATAGGTGGTGTAGGAGGTATTTCTATAAATAGAGGCATTGGTGGCCTTGCGGTAATTTTTCCTACTTGAATTAAACATTTTATACCTATTTTGGCATTAATTTTCACCCTCAAAGAGAGTTCCTTGGTCTCTCTCCAACTAAGACACAATATTGGAATAACCTTAGGTTATGGTTATCCTATAATGAGGTTAAACCTTTGAATAAGGCCAACTTCCTCTTAGTAGATCACCTAAACTAATTCTTCTTCTTCAAAAAGGGATAGAGAGAGGTATAGGGTAACTAAGAGAGATAAAAAGGTTGATGCACCAAATTAAATGAGGACTCACATAAGCACGAAGTAAAAAATGATGCAACATAAGACAATCCTTTCTCACACAATCTCATAAACTAACTAATTTTCATAAGTGTTTCATAAACTAGGCTCACAAAGTAATGATTGAAGCAAAAAGGAATTCTAAGATTCACACCAAGCATCCATAAATGGAAGAAAGAGCACAAGTTCAGACTTGTAAATAACTTTAAAACACCTTAAAAGAGGAAATAAAGAAGTAAAATGGACAGAAAAGGCACTCCTTCATAATGACATCATGCACAAGCTTACTAAACACAATTTAGAGGTAAGAGATAGGTAAAAATTATCTTTATTTCTTTAAGAGGTATTTCATACAAATTTTTACAAGGTTTTCCTTATCATGTGAGAGTCTCCTAATACTCAAAAATGTGATTCTCTCTTTCATAAATGGGAAAGAAATGGGATATATAAAAGAAAGGAGAAGATAGAGGGAAGAAACATGTAATCAAAAATTAATAAATGAGCTACAATCACCTTCCATGAATTATCAACCACCTTTTGATCAATTAGAACTAACCCTTCCTCAAAAAATTAACCTTTATTAGCTCAAATAGTCTTCAATTCCTTTCATTATCTTAGAAACACACTAGAAGATAAAAATTTGTTAAGGATGATGAGTCATGATCGATTAAGAAGGAAAGGTCTTCAAAGACTCTAAAACATCAATGAATGCTACAAATGAACTCTCTAACCACCAAATATCTCTCCATACTTCATCTCAATATGCTATTTACATTATCAAACAATCACTTGAATGCATAAATCTAGTGTCCCTTCTGACACTCCTTTGATAATCACCACTCTATATTTAGTTCAAACCCTAAACATAGGTCCACTATAGATGAAAACCAATCACATTTATTGGTTTTAATATAGTCATCATCTCAATGAATATCCATAGGCACTAAGCTTCAATGGTGGACAAGACAAATTCAAAACCCAAGATAGACTTCATAACTTTATTGAGCTAACCTTTGCATAGAACTGGGCTTCAATAATGGCATAAAAATTTATAGGGTCTGCTTATGTGGCACCCAAATCACATTTTTACCTTATGTTTATACATTCACATGCTTAGGTCTATGAAATATTTCAATCTAATGTGTATACCTATGTGGCATCTCCCTACCACATTGTTGATCATATTTAACAATATTACCATCATCACTCTAGACACGTGTCCTCATCTCATGCCCCTAGGACTTGATCAAATTTGCTTTGTTGATTTCCTTAGGAGTCTCCTAGCCTTAAATTTCAATGTTGTCATTGAAATTTGACCTTGTTCTAGATTGTGACATTCCACATCCCCACATGTATTTTTTGGACCCTAATATCAGTCTCCATCTTGTTAATGTTTTTTCCACATGGTATACTCTCATGTAATCTATACTCATTGAATTATTGAACTCATGTGCACCATCAATCTCCTCAACATGATTTACTAAGCTCTATCGATCTTTGATCTAGATGATCAAATGCACATCATTGATCTGCTAAATCACCATGATTGTGACACCTAAAACCGTCATGTTCATCCTCAAGATCCTTTGACATTTAAAACTTATTCTCACAATTAGATCATTGATGCATAATTGAATATGTGTCATAGATTTATTTTGACCTATTGACCCTAATCTTCAATATGGATCATCGATTAGGATATATATGTAATAATACACACCATTAATCTTGATCTGGGATCTTTGACTTACTAACTTTGTGAGATCTCTCATGCATCATTGATCCTTGATCCTAACTTTTGATATTTTGATACTTGATAGCCCTATGTTTAATTCACATCTTGCTGAAGATTTTTGAATCCAAATATCTATTTCATATGGATTCAATTTGATATCCCCTAGCACGTCCAAAACTACTAAATCATTTTTTAAGGCTTATATCTTGAGATAGAAGACACATCAAGACACCAAAATTATAGGGGCTGACCTTGGCACAAAAGAAATTATTTTCATGTAATTCTTAAACTTTGGTTGACTTCTTAGGTATACTTATAAAATGTACAACAAAACTAACCTTTTAATTCCTACATGACATGCTAAGATGATATAATTATCTTAGGCTTATGGTAGTCATTATTTGACCCATCAAGTCTTTGACTAACCTTCAAGACCTTGTGTAAAACTCTTTCATGATCTGAAAGACTCAAACACCATGGGAACCTACTAGATCCTTTAGAAAACTACACTAGATCAACAATCTAGGACCACAAAGGGACTAGTCATGGAAATATAAGGTTACTAAAAGGTTCAAGAGAGTGGCCTAATCCATCTAGGTGAAAGTTTCATATGTGGGATAATTTTGGCCAACATTTTTGGTGACCGCTTAGGATTACATACCTATTATGCAATAGATTAGTTACCTTGTCTGATCCATTGTGCATATGGGGTCACAAGTCTTTCTTCCCAGCTGATATGAAATTGATACAAGGTTGTCCCTCTCTAAAAAACTTTTCTTGAAGAAACAAGAGAAAAAATAAATAAAACCAACCCTATACCTAAGGCACTAAGGGAAGGGAAACACACAACTAAAAGAATGTGCATAAGGGACATATAGGAAAACATGAAAATCTACTCTAATATATACAATATATAAAATGTATGCAAACTATTCTAATAGCAAAGATTTAAATGAATCCCATTAACTAGGATGGGTAATACCTCTACATCCATTTTGGCAAGCTAAAAATCATTATGTTGTTTTCATATATGGATCAAGTAAGGGCCACTCCACAAGCTATCAAACTTGGTCTAGTTCCCCAACTTGAACTTATTTAAATCCCACTTGATGACTTGATCCCCTTATTTGAAGTCCCTTACTATGGATCTCTTATCAAATTATTTCTTGACTTGATCTTGATGTGACTCTAGTATCTTCATTTCAAGGTTCCTTGATTCTTCAAGCTCCATGAGCTCTGTCATCCTCATTCTCATAGGTTCATTATCCATCAACTCAAGTTGATGGGCTAAATCCAAGGTAGGTAACTCAAGAGAGACGGATAATTTGGCCTCCCTC
Organism: Torreya grandis; assembly: GCA_037957365.1. Taxonomy (NCBI): domain Eukaryota; kingdom Viridiplantae; phylum Streptophyta; class Pinopsida; order Cupressales; family Taxaceae; genus Torreya; species Torreya grandis. The sequence goes on along the minus strand of JARHVA010005981.1, from coordinate 503,465 downwards.
CCATATACAAGGACAAATTATGAGTTTCCAATGTTAGATTTTGTAGTCATTCTATCATCCCATAAGGTTGTTCTTAATTTTGTGTGCCACACTCTCTTATTTTTTTCCATAGTCCTCTTGATAATCCTTATCAAGTTCTTATTTTTTTATTCTATCAATCCATTACCTTGGGGGTATTAATTTGAGGATGTAATATGGTATATGCCTAGTTAAATTTTTCACTCACTTGTCCTCATGCTAATAAATTCTAAGGCATTATATGAAATTATTTTTGTTGGTACACCAAACCTTGTTACTATGCCATCATAGAAGTCCAACACTATTATTTCATTGGCTTCTTTCATAGAAATTACTTCCACCCACCTGGTGAAGTATTCAGTAGTACTGAGTACCCATTTGTATTCTCCACTAGAATTTGGATTGGTTATTGCTTTGAAGTCCAAACCCCACTACATGAAGGGTCATTCTACTTGGATTGGGTTAAGAGGAAGGGTTTCCAATATGTGCTTACCTACAAAGAGAGCACACTTTTGAAAATTTCTCACCCATACATAGGCATCCTTGAAGATGTTGGGAAATTAATATCCAACTCTCATAACTTTTTATAATGTAGTCCTTGGAGTAAAATGGCCTCTTATAGGCCTATCATATAATTTATCCAAGAGCCTAGTGACTTGGTCATGGTCAATTCACCTTACGAGTACTTCACTGAGATCCTTTTGAATAAAACCCCATCAACCAATGCATAAGGTATGGATTTAAGTATAAAATACCTTCTCTTTTCTCTACCCATACCTTACAAGCACTCACCTATTATAAAAAAATGTGTTATATCTTGGAGCCAGCTAGTATGAGGTGGAGGTCCATCTATTTGTGAGTTGTTTTGTGTCACCAATACAACTTCCTTAACTTCATGGAGGTCATCCACCATATTCTCACATAAGCCTTTGCATCTCACTAGCTTAGTGACCTTGATCTCTACATCATACTCCATGACCTTGGTAATCTAGCTAGCCCTCTTTTCAATCAAGTCTTTGTTAAGAAGTAAATATCTCACTCTATGATGATACACCATAAGATAAATCCTTCTATTAGAGAGCATTTGTCTAAAAATTTTAAGGCTTCTGACCAATACAAGGACTTGATTCTATAGAAACTTATACCTTACCTCATATCCTTCCATCCCTTGACTATAAAAAATAATTGGTTGCTGAAGTCCTTCACCATTATTTTGATCTAAGAAGTTTTTTTTATCCTTACTCTTCATGTCTAACAAACTTTGCACTACCTTCTCAACCACAAAAACTACATCATAACCAACATCAACCCACTCAAATACATGCACTTCAAGCCATACCAAAACTATCATATGGCTAAGTGGTTCATGCTCTTAGTAGAGTTTGATCTTGAATTATTTTAGAAAAAGTCATTTAAGGGACAAGTCATTGCAAACCAATTGTACAAAGCACCATTAAAATATATCCAACCTCCTCCTCTTGAGTTCCCTCATGAGTTTATCATGAGCCTATCTTAGTTGGATTTTACCTATCAAGTCACCATATTATTTGATGGATCCAAATGCCAACATAATGGGGGAACGGGTATAATCATTATCCCCTTTGATGGTGAACCTCTTCTTTTGTCCTTCAATCTTGATTTTGAATGTACCAATAATATGATTGAGTACAAAGCCCTAGTCATAGGCCTTCAGACAACTTTATCTCTAGGAATTAAAACAATAAACATCTTTGGTGACTCCCAACTTGTGGTTAGTCAAATAAATGGCTCTTACTAGTGTAAGAATGATGTTTTGTAATAGTACAAAAAACTAGTTGATAAACTCTTAGCATCATTTTAACACTACTACATCTAGTTAACCTCTTGATCCCCCAACAAGTTCACCAACACCATGGTTTCCCTTACCTTACAAATCCTATATAAAACCTCATATTCTAAGTTTTATATCATTATCCATAGGCTTACCCAACCTTCCTATGTCAAAGTAGATTCTCCCACCATTTTCAATGTGGAGGAGACCCAAACCAACCTTTTGTATAAGCAAACCTTTGATTATCTTAACCTTGGCATATTTCTTTCTAGCATCTCAAGGAATGCTTAAAGAGAATTTATTCAAATTACCTCACATTTTACCATACTAGGAGATATCACTTATAAGCATAGCTTTGATGGCCTGCTCTTTTGTTGCATATGTAGTCACGAAGCCTCTTATGCTATCAATGACACACATGATGGTATCTATGGGGGACACTTTATTAGACTCACTATGGCTAAGTTCATCATTCATATTTACTATTATTGGCCTACCCTCAACTGAAACTATTGTGATTATTTGAAAAAGTGTGTCAAGTGTCAATAACATGCCAATTTACATTACACACCTATCCATAGCCTTTGAGTTTTGACCAATTTTTGGCCCTTGTCATAATTGGGTATAGATATTATTGGTGAAATAAAACCTCATTCCTCATAGTGACACCATTATATTACCATCATGACCAAGTATTTTACCAAGTGGGTAGAGGTTATTCCTCTAGTCTTAACCAAAGTGGAGAAGATTGTCTAATTTATCAACCATCATATCATCTTCCACTTCGGTATCCCTCATAACATTATCATTAATAATGGTAAATCCTTTAAAAATAAGTAAGTCCAAGGTATATGTGATGCATTTTGAATTAAGTTAAGTTTCTCCTCACCCTATTACCCTCAAGCTAATGGATAGGTAGAATACTCTAACAAAACTCTTAATAACATGATAACTAAAAAGGTCAATACATTAGGTTGGGATTGGCATTTTCACATCCCCTTCACCTTATGGGTGTATCTTAATAGCATTAAAACCCCTATAAGTGATACCCCATTTTCTCTTGTGTTAGGAGTAGAGGCTATCTTTCCTCTTGAAGTCTAAATCCCATCTCTTCACATATCTCTATAGGATCTCATTTCTAAGAGAGATTACCATCAGCATCATCTATCCCAACTAGAGATACTTGATGAGCATCATTTAGCAACCCTTACCCACCTCCATGTCTATCAAGACTGTGTCAAGTGTGTCTATAACAAACAGCTTAAAGTATAATAAATCCATATCAAAGACCTCATCCTCAAGGAAAATTAACATGTCACTAATATGGATAAAAACAAGCAGGGCGAGTTTGATTTCAATTGGCTTATACCTTATATCATAACCCATAAGTATAGATTAGAATCTTACCAATTGTCTTCTCTCGAAGGCCACCCAAAACCTAATCTCCTCAATGCTTTGTATCTACATCTATTCTTTTGTTAAGAATGATCAATTTCACCTTTTATTTAACTTAATCTCATCCATTGCTATCCACCCACATTCCATCTCCATATCTTAGGGGCAATAGATTATAGATGAATCATGTGATTATCCATCATAGTCATAGCTTAATCTTGAACATTAGGTACCATGGCTCTACCCATGGCATGGTTCTCATGGTACTTTCCACCCCTTTTTTAGAATGGATACCCATGGTTGTTTTAACATAAACCTATTTACACCTAATCAACCTTCTTGTCATTTTAGTTTTCCCTTCATAAATGTGAACCCTTAAACATATATAATAAAGTCTACATTTAACAAGAGTCAAATAAATTATAATCAAAATCCATACCAATAGCAATCTTGGGTCATTCCTAAGCATTCAAAGACTAATCCATCAAAGGACAACTACATAGGCATATCTAAAATTGAACAAATATAAGGTAGACTTCTCTCTTGAAGGATAGCTATCACAAATTCTTGGACAAAGCACATAAAAGTATACCACTCCCTCAAAGGATGGCTAAGTAAGAATTTTTCAAAAGCATATTAATTTATTGAAATCTTCTTGCATCGATTAGATTCCCATATAAAATAATCAGTAAAGGACCCATCTTGAAAATCATAGCAAAAACAAACCAATATTGAAAGCTATAATCAACTCTCAAACAAAAAATTAAAGTGGAATCTATAATCAACTTTCATAAGTAGACTTCTTGCATCGATCAATCTACATAATTTTGGCATAAACTTATTTATCCTAGTTGTTTAGACACCTATAAAAGAGGTATGCTAGTCTCACAAGATGGTTCCATTTTTCACCCATCTCCTCTGATAGCAATGGATTTTGAGCTTACTTAACATCATGTGGTCAAGACACATTATAACCAACTAATGAATGCTAATGCATAACATTATCAAGGCTTATGTTCATTAAGACTATCCAAAATTGGTTTTGTTCTAGTCCTTGTTAAAGAAGAAGCATCATGCCCTCTTCTTATCTTATCATGACTAGTTTCTATTTCCATTATGGAATCACTCTCTTGGTTATGTTCTTTATTCTTCCATCTAGTGTGTTTAATTAAACCACCTCATGTGTTTTCAAATAAACATTAACCCTAAGAATAAACATTAACCATAATCATAACCATACCAAGCATAATAATCACATCTATAAGCAATTAAAATGATCAACCATGTTTCACATGTCTAAATATAATGAAATCCAAATACTCGTTTATAATTAGCATGTCATAAGAAATCAATAAGCATAACCATAAACCAAAAATATCTCAAGCCTAGCCAAGCATATACTAGTGTCTACAATACTATAGCATAAACATAATCCAGAAGCAATGAAAAAATCACATAAAAAGAAATAAACACCAAATGTAGGTGAAACCATGATCATGAACATAAGCAAAGATCACATATATATCTCATAATTTAAATAACATCATAAAGAGTATAGAGAAATAATGCATGTGATAATGTATGTCCTCACTCACAATGCATGTACATATCACTACAGAGGCACATAGGTTGGTATCACAATCATGTAATCTATATATATATATATATATATATATATATATATATATGTTATGATATATATATATATATATATATATATAGATTACATGATTATATATATATATATATATATATCATAACATAAGTATGTCATGCCCTTAGGGTGTCACTACAACTAGATCCACTTGCACTACCACTACCATCTAGTGTCAGTCCTCATGGGATGCCTACCTATCCCCCCACTGAAGTAGCCCACTAACCTAGGGTTGCCAACACTGCCCCACCTACTAAGATGGACCTATACTTTCCACATTGAGATTTTTTTGGATACTATGCCAAGACTATAGCCTCATAGTACCTTTACTCATCCACTATGGCCAAATATTATTCCATATGGATTGTACCTAGTGGCCCTCCTACTAGTGTTGGCATGGCTCCTACCCTCTATCTTAAGGTGTCCCTCTCTTGGGTCACCAAACCTAGGGAGGTCCTAGCCTGATCTCTCTCACCTATCATAGTAGTAATCTAACCTTGTAATGTTCTAATCTAGCCTTGAAATGTGGCCACCTATCCTTTTAATTTGTCATATGTGGCAAAAAGTGCTACCCCTACCTAACCATCTAAGCTACCTCCTTATGATTGTATACCAACTGGATCCACATCCGCCTATCAGTCCCCATTATCCCACCCAAAATTGGCCATCACATAAAGTGCTTGGTACTATGTCACATAGCCCTAAACAAAACTAGAATCATCAACCCCTATTCTAATAGGTAGCTCTTCATGATCTACGACTACCTCCTCTAACTATGACTTGAGTGATAAAAAGTCAACTTCTTCCTTCTTATATCTCAATAATAGACTTAGGATCCCCTAAACTAGGCCAAATTGCCTACAAACTCTATCAAATAAGATGAGCTCAGTCTCACCCTCTCTCATATTATATATCCATCTCTAGCTCTATAATGATAATGTGTGATGGATATAGAGGGCCCACCTAGGAAAGGCAACATATGGCCTCTAGACCACATCCCATGCAATCAAGCCCTCTAATGTATCCCTAAACCATTCAACATATCTCACTCCTCCTCCATATCCTATGAGGGTGTAATCTCCTCTCCACTACATGAAACCCACTTTAAAATCCATTTGAGCATAGCCCTCCCATGGTATCCCCAATGGTCTCATAACCTTAATGTGCTCATATGCCCATTAGTAGAGAATAAAACCCATGTTGATCCCATATCACCTATGAGCTCAAAATCTCCATAGATCCCTATAGATCTAGACCAATAATATTGGTTCCCACCTAAAAACTATCTTACCAAGCAACATCTCCAATAGCACATGTAATAGTAGGTAAGGAAACTACCTACTACTTGAGTTTAGTAGTGAAAAGTATAAAAATACCATCATCATCATCATCATCATCATCATCATCGTCATCATTATGGTCATCAATCATCTCTCATTTGGATCCCTTTGGTACAATGGCTCGTACCCAAAACCACTAGAATACCATGTAACAAGGGCCTAATCTTCACCATACAAAAACTCCATCTACTCATCCCTTTCCTTACTATCAATATGGTATAATAGCTCCCCTAAAATGGGTAGCTATGTGATCCTAATCACATCCTCTAGTAGGATGGTCATCTTTCCTATTGACAGGAGGAAGGTATTCATGGCCTGATCCCATCTCTCAATGAGGGCTATGATCATTGTCACATCTTGTGGTAGGTATTGGTAGTGTCTCATGGCTCTGAGGCTAACCTCCCCTATGTATGTCGAATCATCCTCAATCATCCTTTCATGTATCTCCATAAAGATCCTAAGAGCCTGATCCCTCATCTAGATTTGATCTTATGCCTACAAAAATCAAGGTTAGCTTGCACATTTAGTTTTCCATCACCATTGCTCATTTCCAAATCAACCCCATTATCAATGAACACCCACCTAAATCAACCTATTCTAACCATTATCTTTTCCTCTAACACTTTAAGTCAACCCTTACCCCTAAACATTTTAAGACCTTAACCTACCCTAATCTATCAAATGAACACCTAACTCTTTTATCAAAAATCAAAACATCTACCCTAACCTCCACATAATTTACACACCTTCCCTAAACCTTTAAAACTAACACCTAACCCTAACACTCAACCTTTTCCAGCATATCATTATCCTAAATTACCCTTTGCATTTTAACTACCCCTCCACCCCTTTCAAACATTTTACAAACATTTGTTTTATATCTTTCTATTTAATTACCTACCCTAATCACTCGACCATAAATAGTCCTTATGACCATTGATGGTCAAGTGAGCTTGGTTTTTTAGGTATTTAACTATCAATGGTTAATACTAACCATCGATGGTCACTTTGTGTGACCATAAATGATGAAACTAACTAAACCTACCATCCCTAAAACTCATCAAAACATCCAAATTCAATAGAAAAACTACTTGCCCTACCCCCAACCCAAATAATGTCTCGATTTTAAATTTCACCTATTTAATTTCCCAATTTTATCCAAAACTTAAATCAAGGCATAATTTTACCAGAAACATGACTCGATAACCAAATTCAACTTTACAATAACAAACTAAACTAAAACTAATAATTTTAAAACACCCCTACCTCATTCCTCAATTGATGTCAAGGATGAAGACCACATATATATATTCAAAATATCTCCTCATCCACCCTAAATCTTAGTCCCAAGAGATCACCTTAGTATTCACCTCTAATCAATCAACAAACACCAACTCATCTTAATGCTTGGTCAACCCTCATCAGTACTATTGCTTGTAAAAATCCAAATCACCTAAAGCATGAAAAACCTAGAAGTCAATTTGAAAAAGTGAAAATGACTTCATTTTCACTTTTTAGTTTTAACATTTTAGGGTTTTCCCTTGACCATCGATGGTCAAGGTGACTGTTGATGGGCGATCTTGGGACCCCCTGACCATTGGTAGTTAAGAGGTCCACACATTTAAAATTTTTAAGGCACCCACAACTAAGTACCAAATTTTTGGAGATTACCTTCTCCGATAAAACCAAACCCACCCATGGATATTACCCTTCTCCCACTAAACCCTAGCATATCCTCATTGGTCTATTTCATCCCAACTAACACAATTTGTTTGACACCTTTTACTTAGTCTTTTGACCACAGTGACACCACTACCATGTTGACCACCTTTTGAACTTATGCCACCTCATTCTTACCCAATCACTTATGTCTTTTTGAGAGAACTTCTTACCTCAGATACCCATGACACTTGACCCATTTGTGTTTTCCATGGGATCACCTCTCACCTTAGATATCCATGGAACCACTAACTTTGTATAAGAGACTAATGGGTGTACCCAACCACCATACCTAAATTATGGTCACATGATAGATTAGTCACTTATCCTTTAGCATCAAACTTTATTATTTTCAACCATATAAACCTTATATTTGCATTAACTTAGATATTTTACCTCTTATCACACTTCACATGCTTTTTTTTACTTTAGTTCCCAACCTCTGATCCATATTCATGACATCCACATTTTTCATCACCCTCACCCACCTTTTCAAACTCGTAACTAAATTTTATTTACCTCATCACTTCCTAGTTTTAGGGGGAACTCCACCCATACTCAAGGAAATCAGTAGATATTCAACTATAAATTAGTTTTTATTTTGTATGTGGTTGATTCCAAGCCACATAATAAAAAGGGGCAAAATATAGAAACCAAAAAATGTCACACTATGATTTTAAATGTATAAGTACCCCTTAGAAACCTTAGGACCCATTTAGGACCATTCAACCTTATGACCCCTAACCTAGCATAACCTACAGTAAGTTTAATTAAAATAGCTTGACCTAACTTTTTACCCATTTCAACCCTTCACCTATAACCACTAATGATCAGGTTGATTACCAATGGTCACCTTAACCATCAATGATTAGGGTCTACCTCCTCAACCACTAACATGCAAAATACCCATTTTAATTTTCTAAATAATTTGTCTAAATTCATGTGTGAGATATTACATGTATGAGTTATAATTAGATATCCTAGTTGAACCTTCACTTCCACTTCTTACTTGTGCCTATAAGAAGAGATGAGCTAGGAGGTGAAATCCATTTGTAATTATAATCAAGAGCTTGTGCATTCAAGAGTTTTTTTTAGTTCAATCATTATCAGTAATCTAGTGAACTATCTACCATGTCAAAGACTCAATTTACCATTACCTCTCCACCAATCTATCAAGTACTATTACTCTATCAAAATTGAGCTAGATTCGACCAAAATGTCAACTACCTCAACCATCTACCCAATCAATTTTTGGTAAGACAAGTACTTATTTCTTAGTATTCATTTAATTTATTTCCATTTTTTAATTAACCCAATTCTTACCCATCTCTTAGAATCCATATTTTGGATCTCATCAATCAGCCCTTTTATCAACCTAGATCTATACATAGTAACCCTCGATAGTTTACTCAATCATCGATGGTCTATCTATCCATTGACGGTCTATCTAACCATCGATAGTCACCTTAATCACTAATGGTCAACCCAATCACTAATGGTCACCATGGTAGTAAAATATAACAAGCTAATTTTACCTATCTACCTCTAACCAAACCTAATTCTCTATGTTCCTACCTAGTCACAGACCCCTTTTTAATTTTCTAAAGTAGACCCAAACTCCCTATCACTAGTATTGATTAATTTATCACTAATTTAATCATTTCTAGCATATTTCCTAAGCAAGCATTCTTGTGTTCAATTTTGGTACCTTTTGATTATTGATGCAAGTATATTCTATTATATTTATAAACATAATTATTTAAAATGTGTGTATTGATAGCCCCTGAATAATTTCTCACTTTTGAGATCTATTTATCACTAGGTAATCCACTCAATTATCTATCTAACATATAAGTTTGATTTAGTGATTTTTTATCTATAGGTCATCATCCTAAGCCAAATAGGAGCTCTTCACAATCTTTTGATTCAATGCACATACAATCAATCAGGTTTTTTAACCATACCCATAACTAGTTTCTTCTCTTTTCGCAAGAAATTGATTGAAATAACTCTTTCATGGCTACTTAGATATTTATCTAATTATATGATTGAACTAATTTATTTTGAAATTTTATTTCTTGATTAAATGTTGGTTTCATATATATTTGTAATTGAATGATGCATACCTCTATATGAGTATGGGGGATAATAAATATCTTGGAATATATCTATAGGGTTAAGATAGGAACCTACATGGGAGGGTTCATGAAAAAATCCTTCCCACTTACCATATGTGGTGGTTAGTTGATACTATCCTTTTTTTGAGAGGTCTAAGGATTATTTTTCATAGGATTTCTAAGGAGGTTTTGTGCTCTTATATATGAATTAATAAAATAAATAAATTTATTTTTTTGGGAGGTCTAAGGAGTATTTTATTACAAGGGATAAGGAGTTTTTTCACTTCAAATCATAGTGATTTCTATTTTATTTTAGCATTGATCTATCTATTCAGGTGGCACTTTATTTTTTCATAATTCACTCTCACCATGGGATGACACTCAGACTGTGTAATATGATATTAAAAGATAACTATATTACTATTGTACATGCTACTTATCATAATTATTTGGTAGCATAAATTATTGGGGTTTTGTTTGGTATGTGACAGATTTGGATGATACTATAAGATTATGGGAACTACATAAAAAATCAATATCAAATATTGACTTAAAAAACTTTGAGATACATATAAAATTATTCTATTCAAAGTTAATTAATTACACAATAATAAAAAAATTAAATTTGAGAATTTTAAACCTTTTCATAAGATAAAACCTTGCAAAGATATGTATAATGATGTTCAGTGTGGCATGTGAAATCCTTCTTTGAAAATATTAATAATAATATAAAATATTTTATTCTAATTAAAGTAATAATAGATATTGTGAAATATAAAAACATAATATATGTTTCTTTATCAAAATTAGGTTTATTTGAGATGAAAATTAGTGTATCCTATTGTAAGTGTATTTATTTTATATTTCTTAATGTTGATTGGTGCATCAAGGATGGCACTATTATTAGAGGGTAATATTTAATACCCCTCATGTGTTTATATTATGTGGGGACACTTTGGGTATTTAGATATTCAAATTTTGTTTCCCTTATTTGATTAAATCCCTCATTTTATGAAAAATACTTAGAATATTTTAATTAATATAAATTATAAACCCATAAATCTAAAATTTAAATAAAATAAAATTGAATGTAATTATAAAATTATTTCAGTGGAACAACTTGTGTATAGCTTCTCTAAAAAGGTGAGGAAGATTAGTGACTAGGCTCTAACCTAGGATAGGTATATGTGAACCTTTTTAAGTATTGAATTGGTATTTTAAGATAATTTATTGAGAGGTGTAAGAGAGATATGGTTTTTTTAAATGATAATTTTCTTCTTGTAAGGATTAATATAAGTGTGGGTTACTTATACTAGTAACCCACGTGTTACTTGAAAGAAAGTCTTTTGTGTGTAATAAATGTTATGTTCATTATATCAAATGAAAAGACCAATGTAATATATGGTACCACTCTCCATTTAATGAGTTTGGTGTTTTTTTTTTTTTTGGAAATGAAATTAAAACTTAATTTTATTGCCAACCCTTAACCATTTTTGGGGTGTTCATTTTGATGGGAGAAATAACTTATTGGGGGGAAAGATATTTGAGTGAAGGATATTTTAAGGAGTTTTTTAGAATTTTGGAAGCTTGAGAGATTATGTCATGCATGTAAAATTGAGGATAAGAGGTATTAATTCTATTAGCACATCTTGTGTTGAAGAAAGAGTTAGTTTTGTTAATCAAATATTGAAAAATGAGACATTGAAATTAGTGGATTGTTTGTGTTTATTCTTAAACTCTATTTTATCTGTCTAATCCTCTCTTTAAGTATACTAAAATGGTTGTATTGTTTTTTAAAATCCACTAATTTATTTATTTTAATGAAAATCATAAAGACCTTATGTTCATTCATTAGTTGAGAAGATGGAATCTTGTTTAAAATCAAACTATGCTTTAATTTATTATTTTAAGGAAACTAAATGAAATAAGTTTAGATTAATATTTTTCATTAATTCCTCCTTTAAATATTTAAAATTTTATAACTAAAATTGGAAATTTTTAATTTGGTTTATTTTTTACTTGTTGGAAATTATGGATCTATCCCTCTCCCTCTCATACCTTATTATTAAAGAGTATTGTTATTGATAAATCCTATCAAATGAAAATACACATGTATCATTGCATCTTTCTCTTCAGTTTTGAAAAGTGAAAATTAATCATTTTTATATTTTATAAAGCAATGTAAATATTTTCCCCCTAGACTCATTCACTAAAAATATGAATGGGCATAAAGTGTTAAGTCTAATTCCTATTGATAATTTAGAAAAGGTGTATATAATTTTGTGTGTGTATGTGTAATAAATTATTACTCAATAAATTCATGAAATTTTATATTTATATATAATAAATTAATAATAAATGATATATATATATATATACATATATATCATTTATTATTAATTTATTATATATAAATATAAAATTTCATGAATATATATATATATATATATATATATATATATATATATATATCCTTAAATTATTAATAAATTATTCTATAAAAAAAAACTACAAAACAAAAAAAAATATGTAATCTACATTAAGAAGAAAATAAAAAATGGAAGGGGAAGTGACTATGCCAAACCCAAATCCCTTATATTAAAGGAAGTCGGAAGGGGTCAGGCTAGCTAGCCCTTTCCACCCCCAACTATTAAATAATAGGCTAGGGGATGACATTGCCATCCCCATTAACCCATAGGTCATGACTAGGGATTATAGCCTAGTTGGGGTTTGACTTGGGCCTATGTATTAGGTTGACCATAGATTTTTATCTATCTCTCTCTCTCTCTCTCTCTCTCTCTCTCTCTCTCTCTCTCTCTCTCTCTCTCTCTCTCTCTCTCTCTCTCTCTCTCTCTCTCTCTCTCTCTCTCTCTCTCTCTCTCTCTCTCTCTCTCTCTCTCTGTGTGTGTGTGTGTGTGTGTGTGTGTGTGTGTGTGTGTGTGTGTGTGTGTGTGTGTGTGTGTGTGTGTGTGTGTGTGTGTGTGTGTGTGTGTGTGTGTGTGTGTGTGTGTGTGTGTGTGTGTGTGTGTAGGGATATATACATGCATTTACATATACATAATTTTCAAGAACATTTAATTGTAAAAAATTTAAATTAATTAATGTGTGTGTGTGTGTGGGGGTATCTACACTAAAAAATTAATTTGACCATAAGTTCATTTATGTCCTCTGAAATCTCCCTCGAAGATCTTCTTCAACCTAAAAAGTAAAAGAGAAGAAATAAGGGCAATAATTAAAAAGTTGACATTTTATCATGTTTAAAAATAAATTTAAGGAAATATAAATCTAAGTATGGTGATTCATTTAATATAATGGTGGATGTTTGACCCACCATAAATTGAAACAAGTGAAAAAAAATTTACCTTATATTGTTTTCCTTTGGATTAAGTACTTCAATAATTTAAAACCACTTATATAATGGTGGATGTTTGACCCACCATAAATTGAAAAAAGTGAAAAAAAATTTACCTTATATTGTTTTCCTTTGGATTAAGTACTTCAATAATTTAAAACCACTTATATAATGGTGGATGTTTGACCCACCATAAAATGAATATGTAAAATGGGATTTCTAAATCAAATACTTTAACCCAATGATTTTAGGATTTAAATTTTCAAGTAAAAATAAAACAATATTTAACCTTTAGAAACAATCATTTTCATCCAATTCTGAAGGTAAATTATAGAAGCAAATTTACACTAATGTTTCTTACTTGTAAATATGATTTAAAATAAATGGATATAAAATACAAATAAATGGAAATTATCAAAAATAAAATTTGTAACCAAATATTAATAGCTTAAGTTTCTTATCTATTCAATAAAAAAATATTATAAGTTTTTTCTATTTTTAGTGGGGTAATTCTAAATCCAGTTTAATAAGAATTTGTTAAAGCACTTTTTAGCTTGTTAAATTTAGTTTGGGATGCTTCGTAAAAGTATCAATTTATTTCAAATTAAAATATTTCAAAGCCTTAAACATGTTACGTCTAGATTAGATAAAATATTTAAATGTTTGTTAAAATTTATCTCTATTTTCATAATTTTAAAAAAAGAGTGTTTTTACATGAAATTATTTAACTAGAAGTTATTGTGTTTTGTATCATTTAGAAGCATTGCTGATTTTGCATTTTGTTTAAGTGTGTCTTTTCTATTTATAAATAGATCAATGGTTGTCCTACACTTTAATAGCCTAAAATAATTGTTTATAGCCTTAGTTCACATTTCAATCCTTAAACAGTTTATAATTTACAAGGATTTAGTTTCCCAGAGATTAGGTCTTTAGGAGGCATCTATCAGCATTAGAGATTTTTCTTGGTTTAATTATTTCTCAATATTTGGTAGCCTAAACATTATTATTTTCACATGTTTGTATGCCTATTTTAACTCTTATTGGTGCCTACCTATGCTTGATATAATTAGTGGTTATGGTGTTACCCATAAGGGTAACTGCATTAACCCTTATCATCAAACTAAATAATGAAGGCTAGATGCCTTCACATTTAAAATAACACTCATTGTGAATGGGTGAACTATAGCTGATCCTAATTTTTTGTATGAAATTGATCATATAATAGATTTAAGTATGCCCCAGAGTGAGTGTGTGCATATATAACTAAATTTTAAGATTATTCCCTAGTGTGGGCAGAATTAAATAACTTGTAAAGCTCTATTTTAACTAAACATCAATAAAAAACCCTTAGAGCACTTATTCATATCATAGATTATTAGGATTTCCTTATGTATTTTACTTTTATTGTTTATAAATTCATATTATGTGTTTTTTTATAGTTATTGTGATTTCAATTATTCATTAGGTTATGACTCTCATTGTACCTCTAGTAAGTTGATGAATCTAGCATACTAACAAAGTAAAATATCAATAAGCACATTAATCATAATTTCATGAAAACTATAATTTTTATTTATTCTCCTTGAATGAATAAAATCATTACATAAAAATATTTAAATAAATCTCAACTCAAAATTGAAGTTAAAATGTTATATATGTGTATGTGTATGTGTATGTGTATGTGTATGTGTGTGTGTGTGTATAAATATAAGTATAATTATATGTATATATATATCTATGTGTATATGTTTGTATGTGTGTGTGTGTGTGTATTTATGTATGTATGTATGTGTATGTTTACACACACACACACACACACACACACACACACACACACACACACACACACACACACACACACACACACACACACACACACACACACACACACACACACACACACAACCTAGAGTTAACTAGCCTTGCTATAAATAACAACATTTTTTATATAATAAATTTTGCATGCAAGATTGGAGGGGACTAAAATTTTAAAAATGTCCTATAAATAATAAATTCATGATTTTGGGAGAGTTTTAACCTAAGTTCAAATCTGATCACAAAATTTATCTAATTTCCTCTATTTTAAGCATGACTAAAAATACTAGAATGCAATTTTAGACTCTTAGATAATCCTGTATGGCTCTCTAAAAATATTTTAATTGAAACTAACAAATGGAGCTGATTATAGGTGCATACATATTTAATTTATATTATTTTTTTCTGTGAAGGAGATCTCAATCAAGTAATTGAGTCAAAAGTTATGGCTTCTAAAAGATATGTTTTTACATCATAAATGAGTTTATGTTCTTCCATCTTGACCTTGGTTGTCAATGTAAACATGTTTGGGATATATAGTTTCTCTAATAAATATATAGCAAAGAGTGATAAGAATAATAATATGGTTGGATAAAATGAATGTGGGTTCCTTTTTCATTACTTGTGACCCTTATTTGTGCACTTAAATAATAGTTTTGTAGGTTAATTTCACACACAGTGTTTTGTGTTGAGTTGTCATTTTGATATTGTGGATTCATCATGAGTTAAACTTATAGAGATTATGTAAACTTGATTGATTGGAATAGTTTTTCAATTTTTTGGATTAGAGCATAAACCTCTTCTATTTATTTCTCATCAAGGATACCCATCACAAGTTTAAGGAGAATTAATTGGACCTTGATTCTAAGGATTAGATATTTAGGATTCCTAAGTTGTGGGGGAACTAGGTTTAGGTCATAGGCTAGGTTATGTGGGTCTCATCATCATCCTCAAGTTAGTATTATTTATCATTGTTAAATTAACCTTTTGTATTATAATAATAATAATAATAATAATAATAATAATAATAATAATAATATTAATAATAATAATAACAATAATAATAATAATAATTTTTATTAAAATATGCTTGATTATTGATAATACCTTTATATTATGATTGATTTGATTTGATGTTAGCTACCTTGAGATGGATTTTATATTACAAACCTTCTTTTATTTGTGTGCCATGTGGGAAATGGTTATTTAGTAGTATAGTGGAAACCCATTTCTTAACAAACCTTAGGGTGATGACCCTGCTAAATGTAATGATTTTATAATAAATATATTGTATTCAATGTGTTTTATGATATTATGAATAATTTAGTTTGTATTTTGATCTAAAGAAATCAATAGAATATAACTAATAAAGACACTTTCTTTTAGACTTCATATTAACAAAATTTGTTTACCCTTATTCCTTGATAATTTTATTAAGGTAAATGGACCCTCATATGATGTAGTAAATTTATAGATCACTAAAAAACCTAAATCTCTCCTAAACATGTTGTATACCTTTATCTTGTGGAACCTCATAAAGAGTAAAATAAGATTTAAATGAAACACTAAATAATTGTGTGTGCAACACTCATATGTAACATTGAGAGAGTGTCAGCATAATTTAAACAAATATACATATTTTAAGGTAAACATACATAGTTAATTAATTAAACATCATTCACTTTAGTAAATAAAATAAAACAAAAATTACATCACTTTTCTTAGGTTTTGGGGTAATTTTTTGGGTGTGACAGTTGTTTCTAGAAGTATTATCTACATTCAACATGGATTATGGAAATACTACTTGTGTTATTGATTCAATTCATGGGAGGTAATTATTATTTAAGGATAATATTATTGAGAAAGTAAGAATCAAACTATGAAATATTTTTTCAAACTTAACATTTCTCAAAATATGTTGGGATCACAGGGTTTGTCTAATTTTTATAAGATCAACCATTTTTTATTCAAGAAATGTTTTATTTTTTTAATATCAATTATTATCATTATGAGATCATATAATATCCATATTTTTTAAACATTAAAATATATTCACTTAGAAATAGCTTCTTCTCTTAGGATTGATCTACAGATTAGGATTGATGTTTCCTTGTTATCCAAAGTGGAAAGAATAAAAAAACATTCACAATTTATTCAAAATGTAAAATTTCTTAGACTCACAAGTAAATATAAATATGTACATTTCAATGACACATGTATATGTCTTGATAGTTTCAAGATCTTCCATGGAAATGGTGAAACATATATGATTCAAACATTCATAGACAAAACTTTATTACTTCATAGTATTTTTTAATTATCTAACATTTAAGATTAAATCTAAGTACTACACTAGTATCAACACATATTATTTAGAAACATTTAACCTTGTATCCATTACTCAATATCTAAACTAATATCATTAAGAGGTGTGGCCCCTCAACTTACAATTCATATTTTTCTCTACCTTCTAAAAACTTATGTGTTAGGGTAGATAAAATTAGACCTATAATGTATTTAGTAGCACTATTTATCTCCTTGGATTCATGTAAATGTTCATTGTGGCAGCTGATCCTCACATGGCTATATCTAAAAGTTGGAGTCATATCAATGCCACTGTAGCTAGAGACCCAAATACTAGCCATTACTTGAATATCTTGTTAACACATCCTCTTTTTAATTATTTTCATCTTATTTACAGTTATAGGATATTTATATATTGAATATAGGTCCTCCATGTACCTTTGATATTAATTATAGAGATTATAATACTCATTCATCCAATCTCAAGTCACATGCACTATTTATTAAGACTGACATGAATGGTAATTATATAATAGTTTTATCCCCTTGTATTTTTAGTCTAGATGTGATTAATGGGTTTGAATAATTATTAATTTAAACCCTTTATTTAATTCATGCCTCATAGATAATAATATTAATTTTAAATTATGGGTGATAAGTGTCTTAATGACATCACCTCCTTGGTAGTCAATAAATCATTCTTGATCCTTTAACTCATGTTCTGGTTATTTAATATCCTTCTATAGTTGTTAATTATTCATATCCCTCTAATATTTATAATGATAATTTTATGGAAAGTGGGAATTTGGTCAGTCCTCAACTTCCTTCCACATCTCTTTACAATGGATTATGTCACTTAGGATCTTCATCTGATTGATTTGAGATTAAACTTATTTCAAAGGGTGTTATTTATTATTGGAAGACTAAATTAGTAGTTAGTG
>JARHVA010005981.1:392500-480000 GCA_037957365.1 Torreya grandis | reverse complement strand
CCACATCATGTTTCATTGTAATTTTTATTGAGAGTTATGGAGTCTCACATTACAAAGACTAAACCTCAACTAGGTTTTTAATGAGAAGGTGGAGGACTTGGTCAAAACTTGGATACCCCCTATTAGACCTTCTTTTCCTATTCTAAAGGAGCTATGGCTACAAATTCCCCCTCACCTTACCTAGAGATATTGGAAATAATGTAATAATATAATATTTAGGAAAAAATAAAAAACTCCCTTGGAGGTGTTTTTATCATTCTCCAAGCTTCTAGCCAAAAATATCAATGCCAAAAAATTCAAATCTATGGGCAACCCTCCAGGTCCAAAAATCCAAAATTTATTGGAATAATGGAATACTAATCCAAACATATTCCAAATTGATGATTATAAAAAGATATCTTGAGATAATACCAAATGGTCCTTACCTCAAGAAGGATAACACAAGCTCAACTTTGATGAGGTTACCAAGGGAAACCTAGGAGTGGCTAGTGGAGGAGGCATTATCAAATCAAACTTAGGCATGTTTATTTTAGCCTATACAAGGGGGATTGGTATAAAAAATAATAATGAGGTAGAATCCCAAGCTATGTTATGGGTTATAAGACTTCCAATTTCCCTAAACATTCAAAAACTTCATATCGAGGGGGATTCCTAAATAATAGTTAATGTTATCCTTGGTTCTGTGGTCATAAGCTAGAAGTTGGTTGATGTAGTTGTAAATATTTAGATGATTATTAACACCATGAAGGAGCACAAGGTTACCCATATTATAGGGAGGGTAATGGAGTCATGGATGTTATGGCTAACTTAGGGAGTAATAGTAATGGTTGGCAATACTAGATAACTTTGTCCACATTGCCTAGTGGGATTCAAATTCTTTTAAATAAATATGGAAGCACATAAGTGGACTAAGTTATATGGGATAATAAACACTCTCTTACTTAAATTTATTGTAGGTGGTATCCATCCATCAATTAGAGGAAATACTTCAAATGGTCATGGTATGCACTATTCTAAATACCAGGACTATACTTCTAGAATTATTATTATATATTACATTTGGATTATACATAGCTCTTTATTCCATATAAATATGCCTAATA
This sequence comes from Torreya grandis, assembly GCA_037957365.1. Lineage (NCBI taxonomy): Eukaryota > Viridiplantae > Streptophyta > Pinopsida > Cupressales > Taxaceae > Torreya > Torreya grandis. The sequence goes on along the minus strand of JARHVA010005981.1, from coordinate 478,897 downwards.
ATCACCTAAATTTCCCTAAGTGGCATGTGGAGAATGTGGAAAAGATTTGGTTGAAGGATAGGTCTATTTAGAAATTGAGAAAGCTATTTACGTTAGGATTTGATGATTGGATGAGAGTTTGGCCTAAAGAAAGAAGGAAAAGATAGGTATTTGACAAGAAGTATGATGGGATGGATAGTTAGATGATTAGGAGGATGAGATGGAAAATGATAGAAGGGAGTGACATCTACAGAGCTAACTAGATAGTGGGTAATTATTTTCTCATAGGCCTTGGCTATTGTTAGCCCCATAATTGCATAAGATGGTAGTCATGGAGTATTACCAATACTAATTTCATGCATGGTAAATGTTTTAAAAATATCCATAATCATTACAAAGTGATGAGATTAGGCCTTTTATGGCCTTATATCCTTGGAATATATCTGAATAAACTTATCAATTTGGTTGGGTACTCTGGCCTTTGCATTAAATTGTATCATGAGTATTTTTTTCTTAGGATTCTAACATGGATGGGGATATTATTAATATTGAGCCATATTCTATAGAATAATTTCACCAAGACCCTATGGTCAAGCATATCATTCAGGAGGGAGAGGTGGTCTCCTTCTTTGAAGGGTTGATTGGGCATGATGAGAATTTATCTCACCAATTTGTAGAGTCTTAGATGGAGGATTATAAAAGGGTATCCATAAGTGGTATCAACTTTGAAGTCTCAAAGGAAGTAATAGGGTAAACCACCAGGCTCCCCATAAAAGGCAAGAAGATTAGTTAATGCAACAAGGTGCTAGACCTAGAGAATATGGTAATTTTCTTCAATTAAGGTGAGGTGGCTAAGAAATTTCATGGGGGATTTGAAAGGGAGAAGATACCAACTCCATGAGTACAAATTTGGCTCATGTTAATGAAATAATTCACCCTTGAAGGTAGGTACAAGGTTTTTTTATCAATACAATTTTGCTCTAATTAATCATTTCAGACATAGGTTGGAAATTATATTTCCTTTCTTTTTGATATCCTCCTTGGAGAATTAGATCAAGTCAGTTAAAGACACTTAGTCCAAGAACCCTAATAATCACCACATCCCAATCCATCAAGGCCTTATTTTGAGACTTTATAACTTTCACTTGGCCTTGTATCCCCTTAAACTAATTAAATTGAGATTTTTGGAAGATCCCCCAACTAACCTATCTCCCCCTAGAAAAATAAAAGGTAATAAATTCTTAGGGACCCCTAAAACCCCCAAAATTTGGATGGGGAGACCTAGTACTATTGATTGTGGCATTATGATAGATACCCCTCCTACTATCCCCCGTTCACTTTCCTATTTACCTCCTAGTGGTAAGTCTATCACTCCTAGTTGGAGACCTAGAAAGGTGTCCATTAAGCAAAATTAGAAGGCTAATGAAGAAGAGGTTGATGTTCAACTTAAGAATGTAAGGACTGGGATTGAAGATAATAGTGGTGTTATGGATTTAAGGAATATTTTGACCCAAGATCCCAAACTGGTGGAGGATGGTAAGGGTGTTAGTTATGGTATTTGTAGATCTAGCCAAATTATTGGGATCCATTCCATTAACCCCCAAGGTATTATTTTATCTGATGATTATCATTTCTTTGAAGATTCATCTACAAAAGATGGTGATGAAAACCCCTCTGAGTCATAACATGAGATAGAAGGAATGAGCTACTTTCCTAAGATGAATGAACCCTACTCATAGGAGATGGATGATGATGTTTTGGAATTCCAAAGTCAAAATAAGGAAAGTAAGTGTTCACTACGCACCAAGATGACTGAAGAGGTTGAGGTTATCAAGACCAAGATGGACAAGATACACAAAACATAGAGGATTATGTTTGAATATGTTACCAAGTCCCTTAGTCATGTAGCTTTTATTTTCACTATGATGAAATACTTTGATATCTAGATCAAAAACATTGGAGTGGATTGTCTCAGTGATTAAAAATAAAATTTTGAATTTGTAGCTAAGTATGGGATGACTAAAAATCCCTAGTCTTTTCTATGTTCTGTTACTTTACTTTCTATTTGTCTATTATTAGAGTGTTGTGTGTCCATTATTAGTGTGTTGTTTCTATCTCCTACTTTTAAAATCAAAAACATAAGGATTATGAAACATGTGTTTGACGTATAAATTAAAGAGTGATTAACTCTAGTAGAACATTCATTTAATACTAAGCATCATGTTTGCATTGAGGACACCAAGGTTTTTTCCATGGAATATCACTTCTTGTAATTTCATCTAAGAGAAGTTTTTTATATTTTCAAACATGATAAAAATTTGAATAGAGATCTAGGCCTAGGCCTTATCCACTTTTGAAAATATTAGTTTATCTTCCTAAGAAACCCAACTAGGAAACCTCCTAACTCATTCCTCCCTAACACTTGTTTTTATCCTTTATTTAGTCTTTGAAGGCTCATATTTTTTTTATCGCCATCCCAACACAAGAGGTTTGGGTTGTTTCTATTTTTTTTATATTTACACATTCTTTTTCTTTTGGCTTTGGACTAACTATTTGTAATCCCATTATTACTATATAGGTTTGGTTTTTATTCTCCATTTATGGATTTTTAAACTATCTAATCTTTCAAATGTCATCTTAGATTCTTATTTTAGGTGAATTAAATTTATTATTTTTATGTTTTACTTGTTATTAACATTGATTTTAAAACATTTATGATCTAAATTTTGTGGTTTGAATCTTCTATTTTCTTATGTATTTGATTATTAGTTATTTATTTTGTCTTACATTCTTATTTAATTCTTAGGTTTTAATCTATATAAATTAATTTATTAATTTCTTAGTTGGTATTCATAAGTCTATAAAAGGTAATTTCGATGTACCAACACACATAATTTATCTATTCACGTATTCATTTATTATAAATGATAAAAATAAAAAAATAAAAAAAATATTACTCCTCAAACAAATAAGTTTTATTAAATTATTTTTAACTTAACTTATTATTTTATTGAACAACTTATCATAATATTAATTTAAGAATAAGATTTCTAGAATGTTGAACTAAATTAATTGGAAATTTTATTTCTATTATAATTTTATTTTCATTTCGATTGTTTTATTATTATTATTATTATTATTATTATTATTATTATTATTATTATTATTATTATTATTATTATTATTATTATTATTTATGATCTCTAATTACTCATTCTATTATGTTTTTTAAATTTATTTTAGTACACTTAAATTATTATTCTTATTTTATTTAATATATTTTAATTTTATTATGTTTAATATTTTTTATTAACCAAAACTAGGAAGTTATTTCATATCTTGTCATTATATATATATTAGGGCCTGGGTCTAAAATAAATCATCATTATATTCTTTTCTTGATGACGGATCATTGATTTTGATTTGAAATGTCAATCCAAAAATATTCACATGGTTATTTATAGAAACATTCTCTACATTCAATATAGAATGTGGAAATACTAATGATATTAAGGTTCATAAGCCTAAATCGTATATTTTTTATCATAAGGATAGGTTACAAGGATGTAATTTACATGAATTGATAGTCTCTCATGGGAATTGTAAGCTTAAGATACATCATAAGTAAATTCACATTCATATAGGTACATGTTAGCCACACAACATAGTCAAGAATGTGTCCTTTATCAAATTCACCATGAAAATATGATAACATAGATTTTTTGTATATGATGATCTTGTTGCAAAGGTTATCTATAGATACATGATAGTGCAAGGGGTTAAACAAGAGGTTTAACATACATACATACATACATGTATGGATTACTACTAAGGTTAAGAAAACATATGAATAACTCATGTTATTTTATTCCACATTGGTTCAAAACAATGGGTATAAGGGAGTACATATACATAAAAACCTAATGGGAATGGGTACACTGGAAATACACAAGGATCAAATGTCATTTCATTATTGTACAATTTTAATCCACGTGTTTTCTTTTTTAACTTCAAATCACTAAGTGATCATGAATCACTATTTCTATAAAAATGAATAATATCAAGTAGTCATCCCCACACATAATATATCAGGGCCTAAAAATTTTCTCATTAAAAATATACATGTTTTCTCTATGTTTATTAAATAGTCAATTAATCATAAATCACAACTAAAGTAAAATTGAAGAAGATCAAAGTCAACATCCCTACACATAATATCTTAGTATAACAAAATTATCATAAAATTCTAATCAATAATAATCCAACCATCAAGAACCATTATAAAAACACAAAATTTAATTTTAATCTATTGAAAAATATAAATAAATCATCCATACTAATTTACCCAAAGTTCATAGTGTTGAAACCATGCTCTGATACCAAAAACTCATTTTTAAAATTTATGTCTCAAAAACCCAAGTAAAATATGGTAATTTTTTTTGACTAATTAATTTCATTAAATTATCTATATATTTATTTTAATAATAAAACATCACCAAAAGAGGGAGTGTAACACAAAACATTATTTACAATATTTTTTTAGTCTAACAACAATACTTTTCATATTTGTGATATACAAACATATTTAAGAGAGAGAGTTTATATGAATAGTGGTTTCCAAAAATATGACACTACATTAGGATATAATTTAACATTTTATTATCATCCTTTCATGAAGGATATATGATTAACACTAATAGGTATAACAAGGAAGTCATAACACAAGGGTCTATTCTAATTCTAATTTATTTTTGTTACTTTAAATTCATGAATAAAAACTATCAATCTTAAAAGATCAAACATAAGTAAAATCATAAATAACCTAGGTTAAATGTGCATTTGATAGGGTTATCACCCTATGGATATCAAAGTATAAGTCTCAACTATAGTATTAAAAACAATATCTCTTAGGGAATGTACAACCTAAATAAGTTTACAATAATTATAATCATGTTGATGGAAACACACATTATTTATGAACAATCATAAAATAAGGGTCAAAAGTATTCATAAAAAATATTAATCACAAATTTTTAATATTATTCTTGTACTAGTTATGTGACAAAAGACTCATAACCTAACATGATAACTAGTGATAAGGAAACCCTAACCTAGCCAATGACCTAAGACCTGATGCCCCCACATCTTAGGTAGGTTACATATCTACTCTAAATAAATTTAAAATATAGTTCACCACTTAAACTTGTGAAGAGTCTTCTCTATTATATATCATCACATAAAGGTGTAGGATATATAAGTTCAAAAAATAATGAATAACTATTTCTACAATAATGAGTTCCTCTAAGCTCTAGACATAAACACATGAAACAAATACCTTTTCTCACATTAACCTTAGTGAAAATAAAATATATTTGTCAAACTAAAAAGATATAAGAAATAATAATATAATATTTATTCTAAAACAATAAGAGAAATGTAATCCACACAAGATCACATAGTACATAGTATTTCACTTAAGAACACCTTTCGATAAAAAAAACAAGGTAACCTCCTTTGCTATTATATTAACTTAACCATCTTATAATACAATAAACTAATACTCATTTACGTTTTTCCCTACCATATGTGCAAGTACAAATGGGCACATCAATAGGTAATTGCTAAAGTAGTATTATAATCCCATGGGGATCAAATCCATGGGATATATAAAACATGGGCTAAAACCACCCAAATATATACCAATATGGTCCCAAAAAAATTGTTGTGATACCCCAAACCCTGTTAGATTTTACTAGAGTGTAAATCATGTAAAATATATAATATATTTCTAACACTTATAATAATAAACTACAACATCCTAAGTTCATTGTGATAACACAAAAGCATTATCCTAAAATATAACATATGAGTGCCAATGAAACATGAGAGATACTTATATTCTTTTCTCCTAAATGATATTAAGTTACAAAAATATTAATCTCTCATTGATCGAATAACATCCTTCTCTCAAGAGTGTCTTCGTCAATGACAAAGGTTAAATTTTTATGTAGTCTAGTTTATAATTTTACTAAACTATAGACACAACTCAATTAAAAACCTAGATAAATGATTAGAACCATGTATATTATTCGTCCTTATGTCCTACAAGGTTAGAACACATTAAATTATAGCTAGTGTATAAGGCAAATTTCCCTAACGGTTATTAACTAGACCTCACTCTAAGGAAAGGTGCCCTAAGATTTAGTTACTAGTGACCATGCTCAGTTTTAAAGTTACCTACATATATTCTATAAGTAATTTCATGTCTAGAATTATGGATGAAATTAGCTCACCCATTACCAAAATGAGTATTATTTATACTCTAAAGGCAACATGTCTTTATCACTCAACCTATAAGGTTTGCTTACATAATTACCTATGTAGGTAATAATAAGCCCACTAATTAGCCCACACATAATTAATTATTACCAAAGATTAATACAAGATACCCTGGTATGTAGAAGAGGGTTCATTATGTTATCCAAATCTGGCATATATATTTTAAAATAAAGTATTACCTACTCTACTTCTAATAGATATCCTTGTTAGATCTATCTAAAAGCTTCTAAAATATATATAATGTAGATATGTTAAAGTCCTTACTTTTGTTTATGGTTTAAAAATTAATTCCTAGGATAGAAAAATGTATAATAATCACTAACTAGTTTAATTTTGACTGAGCACCACAATTAGCATGACAACAACAATAATATTGTTTTTAGTACAAATATTCCAGTCTTAACTATGGATATGGCCTAGAATATGAAAAATTAAATATTTCAAAAATAATTTATGGTTTTTGCCTATATATATATGGATATTAGACCCATATAGTCTAATATCAATTACTATGAACTTTATTTGATGTGAAACTATATTTGCCTTATTTGTAACATGGTTGGTTGCCTCACTACAGTCATGCCTTGATTTTGAATATTTTTGTTATGATGGATAAAAATTATTTATATGATGTCCATGAGTTTGATGATAAGAACAATGTATTTGGATTTATTTTTAGGATTCATAGGAGGAAAAGAGATTAACTTGTTTTGAAGCATATATTGTAGAACATTATGGACTATTATCAACCTTGTGTAAACTATCTGAACTAGTGGTTGTAGATGCATTCTATTTTGGAACCCATGATTGGGATGAAATATATTAAAAGCCATAAATATATAGTGTTGAATCAAAGGTGAAATTAATAATATCATGATTAGGGTTGTGAATGCATGTAATATTTTTTTCATTGATGTAATTCTTAAACAAATAGGTTACATTTTCTTTTCATGTTGTTGTGAGCTAATATTGTAACAAGTTTTTATTATCTGATTATCTTTATTAAATTGAAATATAGCATTTACATTATCATTTTTATAATTTTATTGAATATAAACCTTAAAATATTAAGATATGAACTATCTTAATACTATCTTGTGATAGTAGATGTGAACATGTTATGAGATAAGTAGTCATTTAGGTTGATAGGATTGAAATGTATCATATACAAATGTTAATCAGTTGGATCTTTCATATCATCATCATCACTATCATATAATTTTTTAAATATGCAATTAAGATATTTAGAATTGGCCTAAATAGGAAGATAAAATATTTTATCCTATTATTCTACAATAATTTTTAATTCTTGATGTGTATTTTATTAAATGCTTATAGTTGGCTCATTTTCTTGTTAAATACTTGATTAAACCACCTCATATGTATGTATATAAGCTATAAGAATGGATTTGGATGGAATAATACTTGTATGATCTTCCAACCATGATTATGATTTTTTTCTCATTAATAGATTGAGCCATATTAAAATCTATGAAAGGATCATCATTTGTTGATTGTGTATAAAAATAGTCTTCATGCATGAATTTAATACATATTTTTAATATTTATGGTATTTATTCCATAACATGTATCCATGGTCACATCAATATAATTTTGTAATTTAACTGATTATGAATAACTTTTAATGTTGAATGTACCATCTTGGGGACTAGTTTTACATGTAATGATATGGTTCCAATTATTTTATAAGTAGTGTTTTCAAATACTTTATAATTTTATCTAATTTTTTAATGACCATGTTTATCCCTAATAATTTTAAGAAGGTAGTTTTACAAACGTTTAATCCTAGATGTTTCATGAATTTATGTTGTACTTTAACCTGAATAAATAATGGTATATTATACACTATTATGTATTTTAAAGGTAATTATTAATTTTTAAAAGTGGTGACTTTGTTATTATACTTTAATTTATTCATAATGGAGGAAAATGATGAAATTTGTGTTTCATTGGCTACAGGTTTTTATTGCAATGCTTTTTATAATATGTCTTTGTAGACCACTAGTACTTTGAGTGATTCCAAGATACAAATATTAGTGTGGGAATTATTTAGTTGATTGATGATGTCACATCTGCTAGGTTGGTTATCTAGGAGGTGGAATGGGTTTATGAGTTACATGTTGAATATATCAATTTTACCATGCATGACAGGGTACCCTACCTCATCTAATGTTCATAGCATGGATTGAGGAATCTAAAATAAACTATGGCTAAATAATGGGAGTGGGATGGTATCTAGTAAAACCTTGAACTCTTAGGATATGAGGAAAAAAATGATTCATTCATGCCCTTTGTAAATTATTAGTAACAATAGGCATGTCAAATTCTATTTTGTAATAATATTACTTAAAGAAGGTTTGAGATTGTTCATTATTACTTTTATCATTTTTAATTTATAAACCTACTATGTATCTAAGGCATTTCAACCTTTTGTGTGTTGTCACTGAAATATATGAAATAATACCTTGTTAATATTTTCCTAATCCCCTTCATGTGTATCCCAATTTATATAAATATCTCAATCCACACCTTTTTAATGGAAATTTTGAATCATTTGATTGACAAGAAATTGGGTCAAAAGTAGAAGAATCCATAATTGAAGATTGGGTAGGTTTTTCTAATTTTTTCTCATTTTTAAATGTAACAAACCATAATATATAAATCAAGACAAACACAAATCCTAATATTAATAAGAAAGAAATAATAAAATTAGTACCTTGATAAGGGTTGATTACATAACTAACCACTCTAATAATACTAAATTATTTTTTTCATTCAAAAGAAGTTTTTGATTAAAAATAATATATAGGCAAAAACAATAAATTAATTCTAAAATATTTAATTCTTCATATTCTAGGCCAAATTTACTCAAAATATTAAATTTTAAATTATGAAAAAAATACTTACATTATTTTGGAGAACCCAAAAAAAATTATCCTCTTGAAATGACTAGATACCACTTTGGAGAATTTTAAAAATAGAGTTTTTTGGTCCAAATGTCATTCAATCAATGAGTAACCATAATAGATGAAACATAGGAATGTTAGGGCCAAAGGTGAAAATATTATTTTTTAATGGAAATAAAAAATAAAATCATGAAACCCTAAGACAAAAAATATAAAAATATGTTTTGTGTATCAAAATTAGAAATGATATCTAAAACCCTATTACAAAATTTGAAACCTTGAAAGGATGGTTCAATAAATGTGTATGAGTTCACTAATATGTTTTACATATTTTTGATTAATACAAGTTACTTAACCTAATTAATATAAAAAAATTGGAATGTAATTTATATATTAATATGTGATATTAAAGCATATATCTAAATATATAAAACTAAGATTGATTGTATTCATTTGACAAGTGGCATATACTAAATATAGTAAGTACAAAAAAATAATTAGTACTTAAATTTTATCATTGATTATATGAATATGAATATATTTTGGAAGTTAAAATCAAGATAAAACTATCCTATGATTCATTCAATTCTATAATGTATTCTCTCTTTGTGAAAGGCCAATCACACTGGGTTAGTATCGATGGTCATACTGGCATGCACTAATCAATACTAACGTGTGAGGAAGTTTAATAGATGATCACCTATGACTATATATATTTTATTTTTGTTTGTGATCCTGAACCTTAATGAAACCCATATCTAAAAAACATAGTATCCTTTATATTGAAAACCCTAGGTGTGTTTGTGAGGGAAACAAACCCAGAAAATATGGGAAATTATAATGGGCTGAGATAGACTAAATCAAAATAATTTGATGATTTATTGATACCTATGTATATAATAATATAAGGATGGAAGTCAATCCACATTTCTTTTCTCCCACCTATTGTGATTGTCTAATTTTGATTCTTTGTTATATGTATACAACTAATGATTTAGCTTTAATACATGGCAATGTTTTCTTTTAATTAAATTTATTATGATTTAGAACTGGATTGTATCTATAACATATATATACTTTAGTATATATGTTTTCTAGATAATTTATAAGTCCTTTTGAATGAGACCTTGATTTTTTTATACATGAGTTAAATTAGGTAATCTCTCACCACCAACATGCTATGAAAATTCATTGACCCTAAGGATATGTTTAATTTAAAAAGTATTCATTATTTGGAGTGGGTTCATAATTTAACCTTTATTTATTTATTTTGGGATAGATAAGGTTTAATGGGATAGATTATCCTAATCATAGATGAATGAAAATTATTCTAAATTTAAATTAATCTAAATATAGCAATATACTAAATTTGGAAAATTACCAAATATAGAAAGTATAATGATGATTAATATTATGATAGTTATAACATAAATAATAGATAATACTTAGATTTTTTAAAGATAAAAAATAGGATATGAGATGTAAATATGTAGTAACAAGTAGATTAATGCTTAGGGTCTTGTTATCAAATTCTAGAACTATTATTTATAGAGGCTTAAACACTATCATTGACTTGTGGACACTAACATTAATGATTTTATCCATGTTTCAATGCTTTTGTCCTAAATGAAATATTATTTATATTAAGAAATGATTTCCTACACTTTTTATGGTTTTATGTTGCCTTTCTATTGATGTGTTAGAATCATGTGCACAATCCTTGCATGACTGTATATATCTCAAACCCTAATTATTCATCTTAAGTCATGTGACTTTGCCAAAAATGGGTTAGTGGGATCAAGAATTAAATATGAACTCAATGAATCCTTTGTCAATTAGCACTACCTACATATCCAATACTCTAATGAGGACCTCAAGCATATGTAGTTCTTCCCTAACTATGAGATTGTGTGTGCACAAAGGTGAATTTTTTTATATTCAATGGATTGCAGTGATCTAGCTTATAGATTGAAAAATAATTCTTATGAGATATTATTTGAATGCTTTAGACCTATAATATAACTATTCCTATGAATGATATATAAATAGGGAAGAATAGGGTAGTATAACTTAGTTGTGTAATTAATTTAATGATCTTAAATAGGTGTTTTCATGGTATTTTATACATGGATAATGAGTAATATTTCATTTGTATTTATACCACACATTTTTAAAATATAAAAGATAAGTGTTACATAATACAAATAGCTTAACCCATAAATTTTGAAATATTTAAAATTTGGATGACTTTTGAGATACAAACACTAGATAAGACATGAAAACTAGTGTTGACACTAGTATTCCTATGTGAACGATAGTGTCTGGAAGGATTAAAAACAACTAAAGTTATGTAAATAAAATTGAAGGGTAAAAATAATATTTTAGGATTGTTTCAGTCAACATGTTATCTATGTCATCATAATGATAGGGTTGGTCCATAATATAAACAATTAGGCATAGTGAGATGGTGAATAGGAGCTTTTGGCACCAAGAAGGCATAACATTGAATGGTAGAGCCCTAATTAGTATTTTTCAAGTGTATAATACTAAGATGATATATACAATCATATTCTAATATGTAAATATACTAATTACATTAGGTTAGTATCAATTGGCAATGCTGACCAAATCTAACAAAGTTGACCTCTGTATAAGGCTTTGAATTAAGAGTCTAGATATGTTGTGTAAGATATTTTTTTAGGTTTGAAATAGACATTAATATTCCTATAGGTGTTTAATAGCAATATTGAAGGGTTGAATCATAAGATAACATTAAAGTTTGAGAGAATGGTATATTAAGACGTTTTTGTGTGCTCATGTCATGCATGGTTAATGTGTGTTAAGGTTGTCATTTTCAAGTAACAAAGACCACACACACACACACACACACACACACACACACACACACACACACACACACATACATACATATGTATATATATATGTATGTATATGTATATGTGTGTGTGTGTACCTATACATGTATATATATACATGTATATATATTTATGTATATTATATATATATATATATATCTATATATACATGTATATTTTTATATATATATACATGTATATATAAATATATATATATATACATACATATATATATACATGTATATATATATGTATATATATGTATATATGTGTGTGTGTGTGTGTGTGTGTCTAAAAAGGTTTAAACAATGATCATTTACATAAATAAAATTTATTAAAAACTACAATTAAATAATTAATTACTAAGACCGCATTACAAAATGACTAACTAAAATTCAAATACAATGAACATTGTTGTGTGTGTTTGTCTCTCTCTCTCTCTCTCTCTCTCTCTCTCTCTCTGTCTAAATATATATATATATATATATATATATATATATATATATATATATATAGAGAGAGAGAGAGAGAGAGAGAACAATGTTCATTGTATTTGATTTTTAGTTAGTCATTTTGTAATGTAGTCTTATTAATTAATTACTTTATTTTAGTTTTTAATAAATTTTATTTATGTAAATGATCATTGTTTTAACCTTTTCAGATGTAGATGAATGAAAATATTATGTTGTTAAAAGGTTTAATATATTAAATCAAGGTATAAATATGCAATAAATATATCCACTGATGTACTATAGAATTGACTCAATTTGACCTTTCTAAAAATAGCCATAAATAATGTAAATGAGAACTTAGATGGAAAATGACTAAGACAAATGATTTGGGGATTTTAAACTATGGTAGATACTAGTCTGAGTGTTACAAATAAGATTCAATTATCAAAACCCCTCCTAGATAGTAGTGCCCTAATTGGACAACATCATTATGTGGTGTTAGTGTCCCTATTTTGGTGATAGTATCCTCTATGCATGACTATTTTCAGATTTTGGGTGCACCTATGTCTGGGTCTATCAAGCCTACTCCTACATGTATGAGTTTTGAAACCTTATAAATGACTTATTTTGGTTGATTTTATGAGCAAACCTTAATCTTCCATGTTACTATGGAATTTGATATATACAAGTAGTAAAGTGTGTTTGTTAGTGGGGTAGGATGGACATCCTTAATACCCTATTGTGATGAGAGTTTCCTATATACCAATAATCTAAAGAGGGAACAATCTCAATGTAGTTATCCCCACCTAAGTCATGGTGTAAGTGCAAGTGAAGCTAGTATGATTGTAGACTTAAGTTCTTTGAATATGCTTTAGACTAGAAATCTAAGTAATCTAAACTTTAAAATATTATAGATGGTAGCATGTAGAAGTAGGGAAAATAGGTATTGATAAACTTAATTATACATAACATATTATGAGTTTATGTGTAGTTTTCATCTCCTTTCCATCTAGTGGTTATAGGAATAAAAGTCATGTATATATACTATTGTATTGCTTGTGTGAGTGCTAAAAAAGGTCTAGGTCAACCCTAGGATGTATAAGATTTGAAAAGATATCAATTTGTATAAAAAGGAGTGAAATCATAGTAGCACCAGAATTGGGACACTAGCACCATGTGGTGCTAATGTACCAATTATGGCACTAGTATTTAGGTGGAAGAACCTTAGAAATGAAGGTCTAAGTTCTAGAATGAGGGATGGGACTACTTTAAGGATGACTAGGAATACATGTGGCCCACATGAAGGCTGAATAAGTGTAAAAATAGGAATTAAGGTAGGTTTATGGATAAGCCAGGATAGGTGGTCTCAAGTATCACTCTTAGCACTCAAGTGTCATTTTTAGGTGATTAAAATTTCCCCACATTTATCCTAGAAATACAAAAAAGTGAAATGACTAGTATAAGGGAAAAATAAGTATAATTGAACTTACTTAAGAGGTGAATCCTATGAGTTTGGATCTAAGTATGTGTATCATGTTACATTGCATGTCCTATAAGTGAAACGTGCATATATTCCATAATATATATCAAAATAAAAGATAAAACTAAGTAAATAAGTAAGACTAAGTACAACCAAGTAAAAGGACAAGAGATATGAAAGAAACAAATACACCTCACTAGGTATGTGAACCAATGAATAAACCTGGTGATAAACTATGTGTGTGCACTTAGATAGTGATCAATCAGTGAATATCCTATACTAAAATTATGGATTACTCAATCCTCATGTTTGAGTGGATAAATAACTCATTCTAATTTTGAATCCATCATTTCCCACCCATACTTGGTGGATCATAACTTGTGAATAGCTTGGATTGGACTAATGGTGTGTCCAACCCTCTCATATTAATGGATAATGAATTCAAGTATACTATGACTCCATAAATTCATACCCATGTGTAGTATATGTATCTAAAACTAAAATTATAACATGTAACTACAAATTTCTAATTGGAATTGTCAACTCTACAACCACTTAGGTATATTAGGTGGCTCTAGGCCACTCAAGAATGCTAACCACTATAGATGGATTAAGGCATGAAACTAGTGTGAAATATTGAATATGATGTATGATGTGTATAGAATAGAGAATTACATGTATTTTTGAATTCCATATAATTAACTAGTGTGTAAGTGAGCATACAAAAATAATGTGCCATACACATGCCCCTAATTTGAGATCCAAGCACATGGATTTTGTATTGAATTTTAATAATTTGTATATGAATATCTAAACTAAAAATGGGAAGGATCATGCCATGAATGATGCCCAAAATATAAGCAAACTAATATCAATATGAGATAATCTAATAAAAATTGGTAAATATGTAATTAAACCTATGCAAACCTAGATTGTACCTACTATATGTTTCTAACTAATATTTATTTTTATAAAACTAAGGCTATTAGAAATTAGTTCCATCTATTAGATAATATCACCATGTATCACACTAGAGTCCTAATCTAGGCACTAATGTATAACTATTCTAATTTATGTACAACTATACTAATATTTTTGTCACTATTTCACACTATGTTTACTTGAGTTTGATTTCTATAATATGAGCATGTGTGCTACAAATTATATTATGAGTGTATTTTGATAACTTGATCTCTATGACAAACCCATATGAATGCCCCCACTTTCAAAGGGAGGTATTGAACCTTTGCAATAACTATCCTCAAAATAAAAATATCTATAAGATGTGTGTTAACTAGATCGCATATGATATATGCATAATAATCCAATATAATTTGTATACATAACATCATAATGTAAGATAATTTGAGTATAATTTTGTTGTGTGTGATGTATGTTAGGTATAATATTCACAAGTTTTTCAAGATATATATAATAATGTATGTAACAATAAATTTGAGTAATAACTGATTAGCTACCTAGGGAGAATGGGGTATGATGTCCATCATGGAACCCAATTAGGAAGGGGAGATGCATGAGGTCACTCATAAAATCTAAAATTGGAGTGTGTAACAAACAAGAGATAGGTTTCATGGCCATGATTCATTAAATAAAGCATACATGAGGCACACAAATTAGGCCATTGGGTGACAATACAAGGGACATGGGCACATGTCACTAAATATAAGAAAGCAAGACATATAAAGACATGTTAAAATGTCCACATAAATAAAAAATAAGAGAGTTTGCTTAGATCCACATAGAAGGACATGTTCAAATGTTTGCATATAGAACTAGAAAAACACACACAAGGACATGGGCACATGTCCAAAGTATACATACTATGAAAAGAAGTGGCATAAAGCCAAAGAGCAATGACATATTCAAGTAACCTAAAATAGAAGAATCATAGAGACACAATCAATTCTAAACTAGGAAAGAGAGAAATGAAAATTATGCATGAACATGTAATAAAAATATATGTAATAACCAAGTTGTACATATCTTGAGTTTAAATTAGTATTGTCTGACAAAAAATATGAATAAGTGTAGCATGATCAATATCAAGATATAACAATACTAAATATGTATTTGGAGTTTAGAAAGATGTAAACTAGTAATCAAAAATATGTATAGGGTTCCCCTAAATGGGTGAATGTGTCAAATGAAGAACCCATGTATTTATGTATATGGTTCCCATTGGTAGATAATAATAGATATGGATCAATGTATCAGACCTAAGTCCTGTAGGAAATTTGTAATCACTTGATAATAACAAGTGAAGCATGCATGTATAATAAAACTAACTATTCTAAGATATCTAGCATATGTAGTATCTAGAAAATATAAGAGATGTAAACATGGTAATGCATATAATATAAAATTTTATGTATTTTTTGAGTGAATATTTGAATGTTTTTGTGTTCTTGAAATATTGTATTATTTTTGTATTTTCTATAAATAATCTATTTACAAGTAACATGAAAATGAAACTATATACAAGGAATAATAAATAAGGAAAGTATGTCTAAGTAAATAATGGAAATAAATGAGATAGTGTATAACTAAAGTGTAATGTCTCTATAGACCCAAAAACACATCCATGTGATGTGAATAATCAAATAATGGATAAGGTGGGTGTTTATCTAATGCAAGATACTAGATCCATTCAAACTCAAATAAGTCATCATCATCATGATCATCATACCATTATATATATATATATATGAGTGGGTTCTTGTCCTTTTCATTTGTCTAGATTTAGTGCATGTGAATAGCATGCAGATTTATTATGTAAAATGCCTCCCATACAATCCTCAAGTAAAACACTTTAGAGTGTGTAGTATCTCTATAAAACCTCTGGTTCTCATCTTTTCCATCATGTAAAATGTGAACCATGTGTCCCTCATGACTGCATGTCAAACATCAATCTGATCAATCAATTGTGGAATCCATCACCTATAACCATGTACTACCAAGTGTATCCTATTCATGAGTTCCCATACTCATGATAAAGAATAATGTGTTGACCATCTTGGGTCTACATACAACTGGTAGTGTGATGCACCCAATAGAATCTTGATAATTTATGGTATGTTGTAACTCATTTTCCTAATAGCTTGTGTTGTAAAAATTCCAAAATACAAGTATTAGGATCAAAATCCTTATCTATAAACATATGGGGGATGTATATATCTATAATAGAAATCTAGATAGTTAATAGATCATTTTATGATTATTCATGTTGATGATTTTGTCATGGTATTTGTACTGATGGAGCTGGAGGATGTATAATTTGAATGGTTTCTTGAGCCTTGAAATTATTCAAATTATTTTTTAATGTTGATCATGTATCGATATCATTTTCTATAAGTTTATTAAAATGAAAAAAGGGTTGACCTTCCTGATGTGACAATCTATTATTAGATATATGATGAACTGTGGGTAATACCATCAATCCTTTGTCAGGTAATATATATAGAATTTGGTGTAGTTTATCCTATGAAATTATTGTCTTAAGATATATAACTAGTTTTATATCCATAGATATAACCATATGTACTTATTGAATAGAAGGGTATGTCACTAACTGTAACTGAGTAGGTGAGCCTGTATCTATAGGATTATGAACTAGTGGTGTTATCAGTGTATAAAAATTCATGAATGCCTTAAAATCACCTTTGTACTCTTTAAGGCCCATTAGTTTGAGACTAAATACACATAAATAATCATCAATGTCAATAGTTTTTATATTATCCTCTATGGTGGCTTGGGAATATATATTGAAGTAATGGATGTATATTTAATTTGGGTTAACAAGTAATTGCAATTGTGCTATGAGAATCCAATCATCTACCCTAGGTTGAGGTATTTTTACTATGGGAGGGTCTTATTCCATCATGGGTGAAGGTAATTGTGTTATAGGAGGATCTAGAATAAGTGTAGGAATAGTATTTCTACACTCCCCAACCTCATATGTATGCATGTACTCAATTGGAATATTGTGAGGTGTGGACTCTATGAGAACATGAGGTGTCCCATTTGAAGATTTACTTACGGTAGTAGTCATAATGACTACAATATTTAAATGGTTGACTATATATTGGACAAGCATACAAGTATCCATCATGTAAAAAATTGAGGCATCTATGCAAGATAGAAGGCACAGTCTCCATAGCATGTATCCAAGGTCTCCCAAGTAATAAGTTGTAGTGAAATGATTAGGCATAACCTTAAACTATGTAGGTAGGGTTTTTATCCCTATCATAATATCTTATGTAATATAACCCATTATCTATCTAATAATGTCATCAAAACCTATGATATTCTTATATGTCTTATAAAGGGATGATTTATCAACCACCATAGTCTGGATAAATGTGAGGTTTCATATGTTAAGTCTTGAACCACTATCAATTATAACTCATTTAATATTAGTGGTATTGATTTGTCCTTGAATGAAGAGTAGTAAATTATGAGAAATAACTGACTATGATGGTAAATCCTCAATGTAAAAATATATAGCATCTTTAATGTCCTTGATAGTGTTCATGATAGATGTAAATTAAACTAGTTCTTTGTCATTAGGCAAAGATGTATGATTGAGTGTTTGAAAAATAATATCTTTGAAAATAATTTCCTTATGAAGTAATTCCAATATAGATCTATTAGAGAGTGTGATTCACAATTGATCCACAATATCAAATGTTTTGTGTTGATCTTTAGGTCCCATTATAGTGTCCTTGGGATGAGGAGGGATGATGGATTACATTTTTTCCTATAAAGAATGAGGAGGCACCTTATTCCATCTAGTAATAGCTTGGATTGTAGGATCTATAGAGGTAAGATGTGAGCAAATATAATTGACTAGCCTAGGTGGAGGTGTAAAAAAATGAGTCCTTTGAGACCACTATTATCGAGCATCAACTAGAGGTAACTCAAAGTGATCCATGTAGCAATGATACTAATAATAATGGGACTCAAAAGAGGGAGGACCAATGTCTAAATTAAGTTTAGCTCTAACATGATCCATGGGAGGAGTGACATACAAGTGCATTTATATAGAAATGGTGTATAGTAAGCATGTTAAACAAACCACAAGACTTTGTACCAAAATGTGTAAAATGGCATCCATCATGATTATAAGTATGATAAGCTACAAACTAAAAAATTAGTAGATGCTAGAAATAAGAAGGTAAACCCTATTGGTGCACTAGGGTTTTGAAATAATGTGCTCAAAGTAAGTTGGGTTCACCAAATGTTGTAACCCTTTAGGTGTTAGATGAAGGTAAATCCTATGTTTTTAAAGGGATAAGTATCATAAATTGGGGTACAAATATGCAATAAATACAACAACTGATTTATTAAAGAATTCACTAAGTTTAACCTTTCTATAAATAAAAATAAATAATGTAAATGAGAACTTAATAATAAAATGACTAAAACATATGATCTAGGGGCTCAAACTTGAGGCAGAGGCTGGTATGAGTGTTACAAATAAGATCTAGGTGTCAAAAACCCTCCTATATAATAGCATCCTAATTGGGTAGTAGTTCCATGTGGTGTTAGTGTCCTTATTTTAGTGGTAGTGTCCTTTGTGTAGGATTATTCTGAGCTTCTAGGTGCACCTATGTCTGGGAATGTCAAGCATGATCCTATATTCATGAGCTTATGATTGATTTTATGAAAAAAAAACATAATACTTCATATTGATAGGGCATCTAGCTGATATAAGTAGTAAATTATGTTTGTTAGTAGAGTAAGATGGACATCCTCAACACCCCATAGTGAATAGAGTTTCCTAAATACTAATACTCTAAAGAATGATCAAGCCTAATTTAGTTCTCTCCACCTAGGTGCTAGTTCAAGTGCAAGTGAAGCTAGTATAATTATAGAATTGAGTGATTTGAATGAGCTTGAGATTAGAAGTCTAAGTAATATGATATTAGGAATGGTATTATGAAAAATTAATAGAAAATAGGGATTGATAACCTTAATTATGCACAACTTATTTTGAGTTTGTATGTGTAATTTGTATCTCCTTTCCATTTAGTGGTTATACTGCTAAAAGTCCTGTATATATATTATTTTTTGTTTGTAAGAGTGATAAAAGAGGTCTAGGATAACCTTAGGAGGTCTAATATTTTAAAATATATTCATTCATGGAAAAATTAGGAAAAGGATAGTAACACCAAAATTAAAACACTAGAATAATGTGGTGTTATTGTCCCTATTATGACACTAGTGACTAGGTGGCAAAACCTAAGGTAAGAAGGACTAGGATCAAGAATGAGGGTTTGGGAATACTTTATAGATGATTATGGATGCCTCTAGCCCACATGAAGGTTGGATAAATGTAAAAATAAGCCCTAAGATAGGTCTAGGGATAATATATGGATAAGTGGTCTCAAGTGTCACTCATAGCACTCAAGTGCTATTTTTAGGTGATTACAATCATATATAAAATTTATAACTTTTGGATCTAATTAATTTTTATAAGTCAAGCATAAGATCATATAAAAATATATTTTTTTTTTATAACAATAAATGATTAAGATGAATTATTCAAATTCAAAGGTTGAATGTGTATAAACATAATAATTTTCACTTTTTTCATTTATTGATGCTTTCTTTTATAGTGGATTTGCTTAAGGAAAAAAATATTACATCAACTAATCAACCCTTTCACCTATCATGAAGGTCAATATGGAATCATACTAATTTAATAATCAGGGGACCAAGGAACAAGAATTTATCCTAAGATACATAGAGGGTTTTTAATAATTTTGGGAATAATGTTAGGACTTGTTCCAAAGTCTTAACGTTACGTTAGATTTTTAGTAGGTAATAAATAATTATTGTAAATGGGGCATGCATCTTTTAGTAAAGACACCCCCATAAAATAAACTTACTTAGTTTAATTATTAGGTAGTTTTAATGTTTTATATTTATTAACTAGAATTTCTTTACAAGTTGTTTTCCCGTATCTAGTTGGTTATAGGATTAGTTGTTTTTAACGATCATTGGTAAAAACTATATAAATACATGTTTGCATTGTAAAAGGGTTAACTGATTAAAGGCACCCTTAAGTACTTGATTTTTTGAATTATTAATAGAATACTTGTGCACTTGCACTAAGCGGGGACAAGGTTCAACCTATTTTGATTCTGGAGTTATCGGTGGTATCAGAGCAAGGTTATTTTGGAAGCTTGGTGAATTCGAAGGAGCAAGGTGAAAAAATCAATTCACATGATACCATTTGCCATGAAATAAGGTATGCCATATAAAATGAAATTTTTTATTGGTTTAAATATTTGAAAAATTATTAAATTACTTTAATTTTTCAAATATTATTCACATTTAAACCTGTTTTTTCCATATACCATAGTTTGGTCTTTTTTGATCATTCATACTCTATTTTCCTATGTTAAACCTCCTCATTTGGCATAAAAAATGAATTTTTAGCATTTAATGTTATTAAATTCATTATTTTTTGACCAAAACTAGATTTGTACGGCCTTTTTTATTTTGTAAAAACCTCTGTAATGTTTATTCATGGTTGCCTTTGGTATTTCCATTCATTCTCAGGCCTATTAATAGCTAAAACATTTGCAAATGGTATTAAACCCCTGTTTTTGCATCCAAATTGAAAATCTAGAATTTTTTTCCACTTGTACAGCCTGTTGTACAGCCTTCCAATGCCCAAGCTTCATTTTGAATCCATACCCTACAAATACACCTCAAAAAAATTACAAAAACACAGTAAAAATCCTTTGTATCTAGCCTGTACAGATTTGTATGGCCTGTAGGTGAGAGAACAAGTGAAAAAATAATTCTCCAGCAGCAACCATGGTGTCCCAGGCAAACATGGCACTCGATTAAAACTCAAAAGTTTATTTTTGATATTTCTAAAGTTTGATTTTCATAAATTTGTTGTAAATGGGTCCCATGGGAGGAAGCTTACTTGAGAAGGCTGTAAAAAGGGAAAAATTTGAATTTATTTACTCATATGTATTTTTTTTTTTAAATTTTCCCTCATACACAAAATTTGGAATAAGTAGAATTTTTTGAGTGTAATGTTCTGCAAATGCTCTTAGAGCAATTGGTTCAGCTTATTTTGTTAGAAGCTTGCAAAGGAGGAGGTCAAGGGTTCAAATCCCTTCTTTTTGGAGAAAGTCATTTTTGCTTTAGAATATGTTTTTTTTTTTAAAAGGAATATTCCTTTTTTAAATCTAAATATTGTAAAACACATACTTATTGTATTGTGTTATTTAATTTTTTGAAAAAGGGGTGGAATTCAATCATATTTCTTTTGCATTGTTGTGGTGAGATAAGGGTGTAATTGGTGAAATAAGGTTGTAATTTGGTGAAATAAGGGTGTAATCATTGATTTTTTGTGTGGTTAAGTGTAAAACCCATAAAAAATACTTATTTTTCTTTTATGTTCTACTTGGAGGTTAAGTGCAAAACCCCGTAGAAGCAGTGTTTTGTGCAGTGAGTGTGATATTTGTTTCATTTATTTTGTATTTTTTGCACATTTCTCTAATGCACTTTCTTTCATTTCAAAATGCTAAAAATTCAAAATTTGCTTTTAGATGGTGATAGATGAAAAATTTCCAATTATTCAGATTGGAAATGATTGATGGAGGCTTCACTAGTGTTTAATGAATTATGGGATATTGTTAAGAATGAAAATCCCACATTGCCAATAGAGCAGGCTAAATTAGATATTTTCAATTTGCGTGATTCTAAAGAATTAGCTCTTATTAAATGTTGTTGTACTCATGATAGGTATGTTCATATTGAAAATTCTCCTCATAGTTACATTGCATGGAAAACATTGTCAGATTTATATGATAAGAAACCTAAGCATAAGAAGATAGATATTCATATGTAGTTGTTTACTATCATTAGATGAAGATGGGGATATGGGAAAATATATGTCTAAATTGAAAAATATCACTACTGAGTACACTAAGGCTGGTTTTGGAAAACTAGATGATGACCTCATAGTTACTACTACTTTGAAAGGACTACTAAGGTCATATAGGAATTTTGTTGAAATGTTACATGTCTCTGACAAGATTACAAGCATCACCTTTGATAAGTTGGATAAGTTGCTCATCCAACATGACCTCTCTCTACCCAAGAAATCCAAGAAAATTGAAGAAGCCCATGTTTTAGAGTCAAAGCCTAGTTCATCTTCATTTGGGCATCAAAACAATAAAGGAAATAGTTATAGAGGGGGTCAAGGTTACAAAGGAGGCAAATATCAAAATAGAGGTAGGGGTCATTCAAATAATCAAAAATCTAATCAATCACATTCACATGAAACAAGTGATCGAGGACATGGTCACAATTCATATAGGGGCAGAGGTTGAGGTAGATCAGACATTCAGTGTCATAGATGTGGAAAATTTGGTCACATTGCCTCACAATGTAGGATTCATTTTGATAAAATTCAAAGGCCAAAAAAAGCAACTAAGACTAACTCTGCTCAGTATGCCGATCATGACTATGATGAATCTAGTAATGTTGCCCATGAATTTGCATTCATTACTTTGGGGCACATTGATTATATTGAATATGAGGCTAGAAATGAGCTCATAAATGTATGGGTTTTAGACACAGGAGCAACCAAACACATGACATTTAGGAGAGATTTCTTTTGGTCTTATAAAGAAGCTTCTCTCTCTCTCTCTTTGCCTTAGCAGATAAGTCTATGCATACACCATTAGGACTTGGTTCTATTCGAATTCTTCTTCCTAATGGGTCTATAAAATACTTGGAGGATGTTTGGTATGTTTCCACATTGAAGAAACACTTACTTTCTTTGGTAACTATTCGAAAGAAAGGTTATCAAATTGTGCTTGAAAATGGGCTCATTTACATCAATTCAGTGAAGGATGATTATAAAATAATGTATACAGGATATGAAGATGGAAACTTGGTTAGATTGCATTATAAGATGCTTCCTCCAAATATAGAACTTGTAGCAGTTGTTGACATAGGTACAGGTACTATGTCTCCATAGCGGTTATGGCATCTCCGCTATGGACATTTGAATATCCACTCTTTAGTGGATTTGTAGAGATATGGTATGGTGAATGGGTTTCCCACTTTTCACAAAGATAGTATTCTTTGTGAGTCATGTGTTTTAGGCAAACAAAATTGGGAAAAAATTCCTAAACAGTCATCTTGGAGAGCTAACAGATGTTTATAGTTAGTTCATAGTGATGTATGTGACATGAAAAAGTCATCCATTGATGGGTGTAGATACTTTGTCTTGTTTATTGATGACTTTTCTAGGATGACTTGGGTATTATTTATGAAAAACAAATCTGAAGTTTTCACTAAGTTTGTTGATTGGTTACACTTAGTTGAAAAAGAAACAGGTTCACATTTGGCCACTCTTCATTCAGATAATGGAGGTGAGTATACCTCTAATGAATTTTTAGATTATTGTTGAGAACATGGAATTCATCAACAATATAGTAATGCTTATACTCCATAACAAAATGGAGTATCTGAATGGATGAATAGAACTTTAGAGGGCACAGCACATGCCATTTTGCACTATAAATAGCTTGATGATAAATTTTGGGCCGAAGCTATTGGTAATGTAGTGTATTTGAGAAATAGGTCCCCCACAATTGCACTTTTGGGACAAACTCCATATGAGGCATGGTATGGGTTTAAACCCAAAGTTAAACACTTGAAAGTGTTTGGATGTGTTTGTTTTGCTTTGGTTCTTATTAAACATAGAACTTAATTGGAACCACAAAGTCAAAAATGCATCTTTCTTGGTTATTTTGAAGATAAAAAGGGGTTTCATTTACTTGCATAGGATTCAGGCAAATTCATAGTGAGTCGAGATGTAATATTTGATGAGTTTGGGACTATGAACACTACAGAGATTGATTCTCAACTTGATAGATTAGAGAGGAAAAATGCAAAAAGAGATAAGGGTTTAAATAATGGGGATAACTCTTCAAATTTATGGTATGAGACTCAAATTCCTTCACTTTCCTCTCCTTCATCTACAAGTTCACAAGTTGATGACTTAGAAGTTATTGAAAATTCTAACTCCCCCTTTGAATGATACACATTATGAGAATTCTGGAGTCCCTGATTTGAATAATTTGTCTAAGTATTGAAAATGGGCTCAAAGTAATTTTTTTGACTTGACAGCAGATGACGTTGGTTTAACAAGGCCCAAGAATTCTCAAAAATAGGTGAACTATGCTATGGTTGTTACTACTTCTTCCACTAAGCCATCCACTTTTGAGGAGGCATCTACTAAACATGTTTGGTAATAGGCAATGAAATGTGAGTATGATTCCATACTTAACAATAATACATAGGTTTTAGTTGATCCTCTTCCACATGTTAAACCCATCAGATGTAAATGGGTTTATAGGACTAAGTACAAATTAGATGGCTCCATTGATAAACATAAGGCACGACTTGTTGTAAAAGGATATGCACAACAAGAAGGTATTGACTATGAGGAAACATTTTCACCAACTACCAAATGGCACACTATTCATATGGTACTTGCTATAGCAGCACAAAATGGTTGGAAAGTACATCAATTGGATGTTAAAAGTGCTTTTTTAAATTGTGATTTATAGGAAGAAGTCTATATGAAACAACCTCAAGGTTTTGAACAGGTGGGTGCTGAACACAAAGTGTGTAAATTGAAAAAAGCTTTGTATGGGCTCAAACAGGCACCCAGGGCTTGGTATGAGAAAATGGATTCATACTTGAAATCCGTTGGTTTTCATCATAGTGAATCAGATGATACTCTCTATTTTCAAGTGCAGGGTAAGAAAATGGTGATACTAGTTCTCTATGTTGATGACCTATGTATTATAGGCAATGATGAAAACCATAACAAGTCTGTGAAGAAGGAATTAAAAGATGGGTTTGAGATGACATATCTTGGACTTCTTCACTACTATCTAGGCATAGAGGTAACTCAGAAAGAGCATAGTATTTTCATTTCACAAACTAAGTATATTTTTGAGTTATTAGAGAGGTTTGGCATGAGTGATTACAAATCTGCCCTCACTCCCATGGAAAGTAACTTGAAATTTTCTAAGGATGATAGCAGTGCCTTTTTTTATGGCACCACATATAGACAATTAATGGGAGGTTTGATATACTTGATGACTACCAGGCCTGATATTTCATTTTTAGTTGGAATTTTATCTAGGTTTATGCATGAGCCTAGAGAAATTCATTGGCATGCAGCAAAATGAGTACTTCGTTACCTTTAGGGAATGAAAACATATGGCCTTGAATACCACCGCAACAATAAATTCAAACTTGTTGGATATTGTGATGCAGATTTTGGCAGATGTGTGGATGACAGAGTGTCAACCATAGGATACACTATGCATATGGGTTTAGCTGCCATTGTTTGGTGTTGTAAGAAGTAGGATACAGTGGCAAATTCATTAGTAGAATCAGAGTATATTACAGCATGGGATGCTTCTAGAGTAGATTGTTTACCTTCATCATATTCTTCGAAGATCTTTAGGTTTCTTAGTTTTCTCCTACACAGTTATACATTGATTATCAAAGTGCAATCAAGATGTCCAAGAATCTAGTGTTTCATGCCAAAATAAAACATATGGATGTCAAATACCATTATCTGTGAATGCTGGTGGCAAAGAAAACTCTTGATCCAATATATTGCCCAACTGCCGATCAGATAGTTGATATCTTCACAAAACCCCTTGACAGAATCAAATTTGAAAAATTCAAAAAAATGCTTGGTATGTGTCCAAAGACCTGACTTTGGATCATAGGGGGGTTTGTTAGGACTTGTTCCAAAGTCTTAATGTTAGGTTAGATTTTTGGTAGGTAATAAATAATTATTGTAAATGGGGCATGCATCTTTTAGTAAAGACACCCCCATAAAATAAACTTAGTTTAATTATTAGGTAGTTTTAATGTTCTATATTTATTAATTAGAATTACTTTACGGGTTGTTTTCTCATATCTAGTTGGTTATAGGATTAGTTGTTTTTACTGGTCATTGCTAAAAACTATATAAATCCATGTTTGCAATGCAAAAGGGTTAACGGAGTAAAGGCAACCTTATGCAGTTGATGTTTTAAATTATTAATAAAATACTTGTGCACTCGCACTAAGCGGGGACAAGGTTCAACCTATTTTGATTTTGGAGTTATCAAATAAGTCAAACACCAAACATTTAATTATGCATCATTATATTTTAGAAAGTTTATACTTATTTAATCATAAAATTAGAATTAGATTATAAAGATATAATCTAACCTATCCAAAAAAGTAATGTCTATAGAAAAGATAATATTTTGAACAAAATATTTTTCTTCTATATAATATTATAAATCTCTTTCTCTTATAAAACACTTAATACCACAAACCTAAAATAAACTAATAGAAAATAACCTAAAGAAACTAGAATACAAATAATAGAAATGAAAACAAGGAAACATAAATAAATACTATCATATTAACTGCTAATATAAAACTAACAATTACTATATGAAATAAAAATATTTAATAATTTTCCAAATACAAAAAGCAAAAGCGAAAGAAAAATACTAAAATACAATTGACTAAATTAAAAATAATCTATAACAACCTAATCTATAAAAGAAAATAATCTAAGAACATGAATTAATAAAAAATAATTAATTAAATAAGTACGTGAGATAGCTAGAAAACACATACAACTTAAATGTAATTAACTAGATAATCCTAATTTTAAAGTCTAAACTAAAGTGAGAATTAGAAAAAGAAAGAACAAAATGAACATTTCTTAAAAATAAATCTAATATAAAACTTAAAGAAATAATAAATAAAAATAATGTAAATAAGTAATTTATATTTAAACTAATTCACTAAATTTGATTAAATAATTGAATCAATTTAAATTAAAAAAAGTTTAATTAAAATAAAAAATAAAATTATAACTATGTGATTTAACTTTTTTGGGTTTTACACAAGTAATTCCTTTATTTGGTTAAAGGGCTAAGATGTCTAAATTAGTTAAATAAATTAAAATAATTAATCTATTTATTTTCTATAATTTTGGCCTTGTTTGAATTTTTATAAATAGAAAAAAATAGGATAAATAGAGACTTAGCTAAAAAATACTTACTATGGATGATCTAGGTTTCGAAACTTAAGATCTGGGTAGTAGTCTGTGTCATAAACAATATTTTGGTATTTGTCTATTTATTGGATAGTATCACCTAGTTTGGATAGTAGTGCCATGTATGTGTAATGTATTTAATGTGGTGTTAATGTGTCCTCTACATGATTGTTCTTATTTTTAGGGGGCACCTATGCATGTGTCTATATGTTTTATTCCTACATGACTAAAACTTGTAGCTATGTATTGTACCTAGAAATATTGATTTGATGTGTAAACACTAGTTATATTTACAAGTATGATATGAGTAATAATTTTGTAAACACCTAAATCTAACCACAACTAGATTATGACTAGACTTTAGATTAATTCCTACCAACCTTTAAAAATTAAGCCCAAGAATCATCAAACATCCCAAATTTATTCATGCATAATTCATCAATTCTTAAAATCATGTTGGGGCATCCCTATTTGGGTTATTTAAATAATAACCTCTCATGGACTCATCACTAATCACCTTGCAGCATAACAACTATCAATTTGGCCTATAAACCTATTTACTAGGGCACTTGATCAAATCTTGAAAGAGATAAAATACTAATCATAATCAATTAATAAATTAAACAAGATTAATGCTTATTTGAATTATCCATTTGAAATTAATGAATGTCTAAAAATGTAAATTCAAAATATTAAGCCTTTCATCATTACCTTTATGAGTTTTCAAGCTCTTTGAAAATATCCTAAAATATTTAATTAAGAGTCATTCTTAGTAATTTAAAATCATAATTAAATGATAGCTATTAACTCATCTAGGGTTAGTTTTAACCCATTCTATGTTTAAACTCAACCTTAACTCACCATGGGTGAGATTTAATTCTTGAGGATATAAATATAAGGCCATACCCCTTCATTTCTAATCTTGGATATTATAGAGTTATTATGCAAGATTTCCTCCACAAGCTTCATGCAAGTAATGTTACCATGCCCAAATATTAAACCAAGCATTCAAAACCAAGGTGTCAAGGATAGAAGGATCCAAGCAATATTCATTTTCAAAGACTTCTTGATGCACAAGACAAGTAAGCCATTAAACAAGATATTTGGAGCTCCAAGAAAGGTAAAAGAGTGTTTTCTTTTATGTTTTAGTTGTGATTTCATTTTTATGTTTTTTACCTAAGCTCTCCCTATTGTCTAGGCTAGAGGTGTTAAGATTTTAATGTGTTTATTTGAGTTTTGTTTCTTGGAATAACACAAGACTAACCTCCCCCTACATATTCATTATCCAAAAATTGAATGTGTAATTATGATGGACTAGACATTCTCAACACCCTGCTATGTAGAGAGTTTCCTACATACCAATACTCCAAAGAGGTATCAAGTCCAATGTAGTTCTCCCACCTAGTGCTTGGTGTATGTGCAATTGAATGCTAGAATGAGAGTGGCCTTGGATGCCTTAAATGTGCTTGAGCTTTGAAATTCTTGAAAACTAGACTTAGGGATGATATAGATAGTAGTATGTAGAAAGTAGGGCTGAATAGGGATATACTACCTTGATTATTCATAACTTTGTCTTTGATTTGAATAACTCTTACAAATGTTTTCCATATAGTAAATAGAGGTGGATTAGAATTGCATTTATAGGGTTTTATTTCTTGTGTAAATAATAAAATGATCTTAGGATGACCTTAAGCTGGGCACACATTTAAAAACCTATCCATTGGGAAGAGCTGGGGTTAAGGACATTAGTGCCCAATTGGGGACACTAGCAATATGTGGCTATAGTGTCTCAAATTTTGGTTGGGATTTGGGATGATAGTTATAGGACTATGTTAAGATTGGATATAGGTGATTATGGTCTACTTAATGATTGTAAAGGTAATTCTAAGGCTCTAGAATGGGTCTATGGATGGCCTAGGAATAGGTTAACTCAATTGACACTCTTAGCATCCTAATACCAATTTTATTTTATTACATTTTCCCTCCATTAATACTAGTAATGTAGCAAATTGAAATGACTAGAATAAATGAAAAATAAGTGTACCTAGACTTATCTTAGAAGTGAAGCCCATGTAGTTGAGTTTGAATATGTGAATCTAGGATTATGTGAAACATGGTCCAAAGTGATTCCTATAATGAAACATGAAAAAATTAGTCCTTAATATATAATTAAAAGAAAAAATCTATGCTAAAATGAAATAACTGAATAAAGAAAGAGGAAAGGAATAAATACACCTTGTTTGGTACACAAAATAATGCATGAACCTGTGAATATGCATGTGTGTCAATGTGCATAGTGATCATATCATTGAATCATTTGAATTAAGCTAATGTCTTATTTAGTCCTTATATTGGCGGCTCAATAACTCAATCTAGTTTTGACTCCATCATTGCCCACTCGTGCTTGGTGGATCATGATCTCTATGAATATCTTGGATAAGACTATAAGTGTGTCAAACCCTCTCATATAGGTGGATCAAGAACTCAAGTAGGACATGAATCAATCATGGCCCCCAAGTGAAGTAGATGCATCTATACATGTACTACAAAAAGTGCTAGAAATATCTATTTGAGTAAATTAACTATGTAGTCAGCTCTATGGCCACTCAAGTATATTAGGTGGCTTTGGGCCACTTGAGAATGCCAACCACTATATATGGATTAAGGAATGAATTTGGTAACAACCTAAAATGTGATAGAAAGTGTATAAAATGTAGAGAATGACATGGAGATTTCTATTCCATCTAATCACCCTATTTAAAGTTGAGTATATGGAAACTATATGTTATGCACATGCCTTAAATCTAGTATTTGAGTATCCTAAATATGAATCAAGTATGTAGTAGCTAAACTTATATAACTGATCTAAATGTATGAGTGATCATTACATGCATGATAACCCTAAATTTCAGAAATGGTATGAATTTGAATTGAAATAACTGAATCTAAGCTAAATTTGAATATAACTACCAAACCTATGGCTATATTTATGTAAATTTATAATATACCTAGTGTACTGGTATAAATTATTTAGACTATCCTGAAGTTTGGGCTACTAGACAATAGTACCCTATAGTGGATAGTATCACCATGTTGTTCTAGTTTCCTAATCTAGGTGCTAATGACGACCTGGTATGATCTTTGTATTATTTGAACTGATTATTGAGTTTTTATTTTATTATGTGTCTGCCCTGAGTCTAATATCTAAAACTAAGCCTATGTGCTAAAATCTATCTATGAAAATCAAAATAAGAGCCTAATCTTTATGTGGTCTAAATTGATTACTGAGTCTCTATTTTGTTATATGTTTGCTTTGAGTCTGATATTTAAAATTGAACATGTGTGTTAAAATGTATTTGTGAAAATAAAAATAAGAGACTACTCTTTGTGACAACCCTTGTAAATTCCCCCTCTTTTAAGGGTAGTTATGAAATCTATGGAAGAAATACCCTATAAATAATTATTTCTACAAAATGTGTTAGCTAGATCATGTGCAAGATATTCTAATATAATGTAAAACATAACATCATAATGTAAATGTATTTGATCAATAGTAGGAAATGTAAGATGTATTTTGTAATATAACATTACATAAGGGTGGCATTATAGATTTAATTAATGTATAACAATATTAAAATATGAGTAACTACCTAGGGGGATGGGGCATGATGTCAATCAAGGCTCCCAAGTAAGATAGGTAGATGCATGAGATCCCTCATGGCATCAAAAATTTGTGTGTGTGTGTGTGTGTGTGTGTGTGTGTGTGTGTGTGTGTGTGTGTGTGTGTGTGTGTGTATGTGTGTGTGTGTGTGTGTGTGTGTGTGTGTGTGTGTGTGTGTGTGTGTGTGTGTGTGTGTGTGTGTGTGTGTGTGTGTGTGTGTGTGTGTGTAATAAAAAAATACAAGTGTCATGGTGTATAAGCATACAAGTAAGAAAATAGACAAACATATGAGGCACACAAAATGTAGGCCAAGGAGCCACAATATAAGGAACATGGGAAATTTTACATAAATTTGATAATGCATACATACAAGGACATGTTGAAATGTCCACGTATGTAAACAATAAGTAATTTGATATAGAGACATAAATAAGGACATGTTCAAATGTCCACATATAGAATCATGAAAAATCACACATAGTAGACATGGGCACATATCTAAGGCATATAAATAAATAAGTGGAATATAATCCAAGGAACAATGTCATATTAAGATTCCCTCAAAGATGAAAGAAGCATTGGAAACACAATCAAGTCTAATCTAGGAACTATAAATGAAAACATGTATAACTGTGTAATAAAAATCTATGTAGATGTCAGGGTGCATATATATTTATCCTAACTAGTGATGATTGGAAAAAAATGAATAATGAGTAATGATCAATTTCAATATAAATCAATGCGTAACTAGAATGTATAGTATGTAATATAGAACCTAGTTATAGTAACTATGCATGAGATGCTCTCGAGTCAGTAGATGTAGCAATGTACAAACTTGGATCAATGTAAATGCCCCCAATGTGTAGATGATAGTTGGTTTGGATCAGTTTAGTGGACCAGAATCCTATCTATAATATGTAAGAACTTGATAAGAACAAGTGAAGCATATGTTTATGATAAAACTGACTCAATTTGTAAACTTTTGTATATTTTTAATATTTGAATGTTTTTGTATTTTGACATATTATATTATTTTTGTGTTTTTTGAGTATAAATATGTATAAACATATGAAAATAAATTATATAAAATGAGTGAGAGATAAAAATTAAATACTCTAAATTTAAATGAAATTAAATATAAGTAAAGTGTAATATTTTGATAGACCCAAGATCACATCCATGGGATGTGGATAATCAAATGATGGATCTAGTAGAAGATCATCTAATGTCAGATACTAATATTTTCTAAACTAAAATAACTCATCATCATCATGATCATTATACCAATCTATATGTATCATTTGGGTCTTATCCTTGGCATGAGTCTGAAGTCTATGCATCCAAATGGTGTGTTACTCAACTATATTATATGCCTCTTGTGTGGTCATAGGGTAAACCACATTAAAATGTATCTATGTGAAACCTATGTTTATCATCAATTTCATCATGTAAAATACAAACCATGTGTCCATCATGAGTTAATGTCAATCATCTCTTTAACTAATCAATTGTAGTATCCATTACCTAAAACCATGTACTACCAAGTGTAACTTGAATATGTGTGTCTCTACTAAAAATGAATAAAAATGTATTGTCCACCTTGGGTCCACATGAAATTGGTAATGTAATATGTCCAATGGAGTCTTAATAGCGTATATAGTGTTATAGATCACTCTCATGATAACCAATGTAGTGTAAAAATCCCATAGTGAAAGTAGTAAGATCTGAAGCCTCATCTATAACCACATGTAGAAAATATATGTCTTCTAAAAATATATGTATAGTCATCGATCATGTTATGAATATCTATCACTGATGACTCTATCATGGTACTCATATCTATGTAGTAGCTTGTGGCATTAGTGGTGATGGTACCTATGGAGGTGGAGTCTATATAATCTAGATAGTTCCCTTAGCCTTGGATTTATTGAACTTATGTTACAGTGTTACACATGTGTCTATATCATCTCCTATGATTCTATGTAAGTGAAAAAATGGTTTCCCTTCCTATGGTGACAAATTGCTAGCTGATATATGTTAGACTATGGGTAATAGCATTAATCCTCTATCAAGTAATAGCTTTAATATTTGGTTTGGTTAATCCTTTGATATCCTTCCCTGAATATGTATGATTGAATCAGTATCCATGGATGTGACCATATGTAATGAATGGATCAATGGATATACTATTGATTTTGGTTGAGTATGGGACCTTTTAGCTATAAAATCATGAACATGTGATGTTACTAATGTAGGGTGAGGTATAAGTGCATTTTATTTATTTGTATTCCCTTGGTACCACTGGTGTAAATCTCAATCAACATAAATAATCATTGATTTTTATAGGTGGTTGATCATCCTCTATAGTGTACTATGAATCTATGTTAAAATTTTGAATGTAAGCCTCTTCTAAATTGGCAAGTAGTCATAACTAGGCTATGTGAATTTCATGATCTATATTGGATGAGGATGTTTTTACTATGAGAAGTTATTCCTCTATGCTTAGTGAAGGTAATTGTGCTTAGAAAGGCTAGTCCTCTATCATCAGAGAAGGTATTTATGCTTGGAGAGGCTAGTCCTATATCATCAGAGAAAGTAACTATGATTGGAGAGTTTTGTCCTCCATCATCAATGAAGGTGTCTATGTTTTAGGATGCTCTGAAGGTGGTGTATGAATAGTCTTACTGGACTCCCCCACCTCATAAGTATGCATCTTATTAGTAGGAATTTGATGAGGTGGGGGTATGATAAGAACATTTGGTGTCCCATTAGATGATGTACTTGGTGTAGGAGGCTCAATGAGACTATAATATATAAATGTCTATTTATCTAATGGACATGTGTATAGGTACCCATCATTTGAAAATTTAACACATATATGAAGAGTGGAAGGTAAAACATCCATATCATGCATCCAAGGTCTCTCGAGTAACAAACTATAATGTAAATGGTTTGACATGACCTAAAAGTGTGTAGATAAAGCCTTTGGTCCACTGTAATATCCAATATGATTGATCCCAATGTCTATCTAGGAATATCTTCAAACCCTCAAATTTTCTTGTTTGTTTTCTAAATAGATGATATATTAAACTCCATGGTTTGCAAAAATGTGAGGTTACATATATTGAGTCCTAAACCACTATTGATGAGAAATCATTTAATACCTATGTTTTTGGTTTGATCTTGAATAAAAAGTGGTAATTTTTTATCAATGACTAATTATGAAGGCAAATCCTCATTGGAAGAAGATATCACATCCTCCACATATTTGTTATTATTCATGATAGATGTAAAATATGATGTCTTGGTATAATGAGGCATAAATATGTGATTAAGTGTTTAAAATAGAATATATTTGAAAAATGTTACTTTCTAAAGTAGTTCCAAGATATATATTCTAACTGGTGTATTTAATAAGTAATCCACAATATCAAATTCTCTTTATTAATCTCTGGGTGTTGTTGTAGTCTGTTAGGGATGAGGAGGGTTGGTAGGGTTACACTACCCTTGTATAGGTTGAGGAGACACCTTTTTTGGCCTAGTGACAATTTGAACCATGGGATCTACTATTTGTTTGGGTGAGTAGTAGAGGTAGAATGGGAGAAAATATGATTAAGTGGTCTAAGGGGTGGCATTAAAAAGGAGTCATTTAATCCCTTTTTCAGCTATTAAATTGGAAGTCACTAAAAGTGATCCATATATCAATGATTTGAAAGAAAAAGGGGCTCACATGATGGAAGACCAATATGTGAAATAAGTGTAGCTTGAACTAAATCCAAGATAAGAGTAACATACATGTGTACCTTTATATAAATAGTTGGAAATAAACATGTTAATCAAAGTGTGAACCTTTACACCATAACATAAAATATCTCTTCTATCATGATAATCATAGTAGCAAGCTATAAATTTAGATTTAGTGATGGATAAAAATGTGAGCCCTAGGGTTGTCTAGGGTTAGGGTTTTGGAAGCTAGGTTTTATTTGCAATAATTTAAATTGGATGTAAAATAAATTGAAACCCTAATGTAAAATTGATTTTATTTAGCTAGGTTATCTAAATAAAATCATAAAATTAGAATTATATATCCCTAAATTTATTACACAAAAATAGGAATTTATGTTAGGTTTTTATGCAATGTTCAAAGTAAGTTGGGTTCACCAAATGATTTACGTATTTTGAGTTTTACACAAGTAATTCATATGTTTGGTTAAAGGGATAAGATGTCTAAATCAGTTAACTAAATTACAATAATTAAGCTACTATTTTTTTTTATGATTTTGAACTTATTTGAATTTATATAAATAGAAAAAATAGGGATAAATAGAGACCTAGTTAAAAATTAATTGTCACTAATGATCTAGGTTCTAAAAATTGAGACCAAAGTAGTAGTATGTGTCATCAAAAATATTCTAGTATTCAATTTTTCATTGGATAGTAGCACCTAGTTTGGATAGTAGTGCCATCTATGTATAGTGTCCTCAATGTGGTGCTAATGTCCCCTTTGCAAGATTACTCTTTTTTTAGGGATCACCTATGCATGTGTCTATATTTTCTATTCTTGCATGACTAAAACCTATAACTATGTATTATACCTAAAAAACTTGATTTGATGTGTAAACCCTAGTTCTCTTTGCAACTATGATATGATCAATAATTGAGTGTGTGTTAGTAGGATGGACTAGATATCCTCAACACCATGCTATGTAGAGAGTTTCCTGCATACCATTACTCTGAAGAGGGATCAAGTCCAACGTATTTCTCCCACCTAGTGTTTGATGCATGTGTAAGTGAATACTAGAATGAGAGTGGACTTAGATGAATTGAATGTGCTTGAGATTTTAACTTCTTGAAAACTAGACTTAGATCTATCGTAGATGGTAGTATATAGAAATTAGGGTAGAATAGGGATATAATACCTTGATTTTAAATAACTTTATCTTTGATTTGAATATCTTTTGCATCTATTTTCCATCTAGTGAATAGAGCTAAATGAAACTTATATTTATAGGGTTATTATGCTTGTGTAGATAGTAAAATGAGCTTAGGTCAACTTTATGAGAGGTACACATTTTAAAAACCATCCAATGGGAAGAGATGGGAATAAAGATAATAGAGCCTAGTTGGGGACACTAGCACCATGTGGCTATAGTGTCTTAAATATGGCACTAACATCCACATGGAAGACTAATAATCAAGTTGGGTTTTGATCTAGGAGGATAGTTTGGGGACTATGTTAAGACTAACTATATGTGACTTTGGTCTATTGAATGACTATAAATGTAAGTTTATGGTGCTAGAATGGGTCTATGGATAACTTAGGGATAGGTTAACTCAAGCAAAACTCTTAGCATCCAATTAAAACTTTTAGGTGATTACACTATGACAAAATAAGAATTTTTTTGGGACTTTAAACAATAATATACTTAGAGAAAATAGAAAATTATTTACTAAGAAACAAAAGATTCTGTTTACAAAATAGTCTTTAATCAAAAATCAATTCACAATCAAAATATTAACAATTTGTCATAAATGTGATGTATTAATCATTAAATGGGTCATGTACACATGTTATTCTCATATAGCTACATATCTGCAATCATCAAATGATATTAACACTTGATAATATTTAGATAATTAGTTATGAATAATTCAATAAAATTGGATATACCTATGTTATTCAAATATATTACTTCATCACCATAAAATACATTATTTTGTCTATCTATAAATGATTACTCTATCTCAAATATGCTTGCATAGAAATAATAATATTAATGAAAACTATCAGCCTTAGAATAAATCTTGATACCTATATGTTTCTCTCTTTGTTATGTGTTTTCAATCTCTTTATAAAGTAATTCTATCTTTAGATGCTTATGAATCAAGTTACAACTAATTTTTTTTTAGTTATAGTTAATTTTAATTGAATTTAAAAGACATTTAGTTAATTTATAAATTTTAAAATTATAACTTAACTTTAGAATTTATAATTTAATAAAGTCCAAGAGATTAAATAAATAAAAGTATACAAAATTAGAAATTCTAATTAGTAGGGGCCCTCAACATATTTGACATCACTTAAACAATAATTTAACCATGTGTAAAAAAATACTTAATAAATTCTAAAAATTAAATAATTACAAAACTAATAATTCCAAAATCCATAAATAACATTTATCCATAATGATCAAATTAAGTAAAGAAACAAAATCACTAAATTTCTATTCTGAATATAAATAAAGTATTTTGTTGTTATTTAAAAATTAAATGCATCTCCACCAAAAATATCTACCCACATACTAAAAAATGAAAGTATCATAATAAAAGGTATCATATAATCAAAAACTAATGTAAAATCCATCAACCACAATTAATTAGAATCAAGATTAACTAAATCAATTGATGGAACATCCTTATTAGTCTGGTATCTAGTCTACTCTATCCAATTAGTTGATAACTTAACCAATATTTTCCCCTTATATTTTTCATCATTATCTAAATTTACATTTTTAAGCATTCAAGTAACCATGGGATCACTTTTAAGGCTGTTAGGTCATATCCTACTAGAATAAGAAATTCTATCTGATAAAAGTGAAGTTGGCCTAGTAAGCAGTGATAATGAGTACTTTTGATTGATAGATGTAGAATTAAATCTAGGTATATATTTAGTATGAGTATGAAAATGATTATCATTAGGAATAAATTATATATTAGTGTCATCCAATGGGATGATTCACTTGTATTACCTTATCCATAAAGACGAGATCTCACATATGGTCCTCTCTAACCTCTATTACCACAAAAATTCACAAAAAAAGAAGGGCTATTCTCAAGAAGGTTCCAAAAAAGAGGTTTATATGCATCAAAATGAATATAAATATGGTTTTCGTGACTAAAACATTGAGGAAACATGTTCATAGTCCTACGACCATGAAAACATCGACCCTGATAACTACCCTATGAAGTATTACCCTCATTTTGTCTGTCACCACTTCTTCCCTATACATTTTTACCTGAGTCATGAGAATATGGAATCCAATCAGACATGATATTATAATATATTCATAATAATTATTTAAATAATCAATTTATAGAATCAAACATTTGAATATTTAATCACTTTTTCATTCAAATTGAACTAAAAATTCCCAAAACAACTGAGAAAATC
The DNA here is from genome assembly GCA_037957365.1 of Torreya grandis. Taxonomy (NCBI): domain Eukaryota; kingdom Viridiplantae; phylum Streptophyta; class Pinopsida; order Cupressales; family Taxaceae; genus Torreya; species Torreya grandis. Next base: position 439,863 of record JARHVA010005981.1, on the reverse strand, counting down.
TCTACTAAAAAATGACATTAATGACCAACTTTAATGAACCAAATTATTTAAAAATATGGAAACAAAGTTAATATACTATTCAAACCCTAATATTAAAATTATTATATTTATAATTCTCCATTCTTTACTAAAAAATACAAATGTCGACTTAGTAACAAACCCTGGCCACTATAAGTTTCAAAATCTAATGTTGTTTACATATCACCTATGCAAATTAACAATATGAATGCAAAAAATAAATCCCAAGATAAACAAATAATATTTTTTTGAATTAAAAATTAAATAATGTCAATAATATCAAACCCTTATATCTACCAAAAATTCTTGTAACATATGTCAATAAAAACCTTAATCTCTATCTCTTTGAATGTCTATGTCACAAAAATGTTACTAGACAATCAATACTAAAATTGAGATGAAATCATGCCCAAAAAACTCCTTTAATGTCAATGAAATAATTAATTATATACTCATAATTTCCATTCATGATAAGTATTTCATGTGATTATAATTCACAACCCCGAGTCTATAACCTCAAATATATATATATATATATATATATATATATATATATTCAGAATCTAAAATATGTAATTTCTTCAACACATAATATTTTATATACATCCAAATCAAACTCAGGAGGATATGCATGAAAAGTATTTTCTATAGGCTAGATATATATTAGAATTAAATCCACATATCATGATTATAAAATAATTTTTTCAGACATGTATATCATTTGCTACCAAACAACCAGTCAATCCTAAATGAGCAAGAATCAACTAAATTTCATTGACTTGATCTTTGAAATTCTTATCAAAACCTCATGATATATCAAACAAACATCAAATGACTAAAATTACCTCAAATTAATAGCACTATCATACTGACCACATGCATGACTAAGGTATGTATATGTTAAAAATCCATTTTCTGGTGTCACCATTTTTGTGAATAATTCATCAACAAAGAATTATTACACATATAAATGTGATATTTTGCAATCAAAATTCATTTTCAACAAAGGAAAAGACATGAAAATATTCTTTTATAAATAAGTGAAACTCATTCAAAGGAAAAACCTCTATTACAACTTCATCATATGCATTTAAATGCTTCTAAGTAAACCACAAACATTTCAACAAGTCATTTAAAAATTAAAATATATAGAATAAAATTAAGTTATTGACTTATGAAATGATGTTGGTAGTTATCAAAAATTCAACCAAAAATTCATATCATTAGATGATGAAACTTGTAGATAACAATATATAATTCAATAAAAAATATATGATCCAATTAGGACAAACATTAACTCTATGTAGACACTAAATATTAAATATATATCATCTCAGTCATGTATACTTGGCAAGTAATTATCATGGTTGTACCATTTAGTTATAAGATCTTCTTGATACCAAAAATATCACATCTACTATCTCCTATGCCTATTTATTATTTCTTAGTCTAACCATATGTTATTTTGATGACTAGACTTTCTATACTTCTCAAAATTATATAAACCTATGTATCATCATCCTCTACATGTTTTGGACCTATAATTGTTTTCAATCTTATTGGAAACTTGCATCTCAACCATATGCTTACATCCATACTATTGTTTGTTGATGTATATTTGTGTCAAGGACATAATGAGAATAGAAGAAAAATAATTTTTCAATTTTAAGTGTAGGTCTTGGAAGACCTTATGGATTAATTAAGTTTTTTTATAACAATTATGTGGCTACCACATATTAGTCTACAAGCAGACCCTTCTATAGGGATAAGAACAACTCAATAGTGACACAATCTATCTGAAATTTCTTTGTGGTGTTATGATGTAAAATTACTTTTATACTTTCCCAATTTATACCCAAAACTCTAAAAAAACAAGTAAATATTTATAGTGAGCATTAATCTAAAGTGATTCATATTTAAAAAGTTCAAAAGGGAGTGGGGTAGAGCAGAAAATAAGGTTTTCTTTGAAAAACAAAGACCAATAGATCTCCTTTAGATATTTTTGATAATAGTGTAAATAAAACTAACCTTCATGAGATTCTATTATTAAACTCAAAATACCATAAATGTAGTAGGGATTCTAGGGTAAATATAATGCATATATCTAAAAAATCTTATTTAAATTACCTACCTACAATAAATTGTTTTCAACACATTTATTTGTAGAATAGAAGGAAAAAAATCATAAATAATAATTTTTTAAAGCATAGCTAAAAGCACAAACTAATAAGATGCACTCAAAACACTACTATCAGCCTTGACCATTAGAAAATTGAAATCATTTGTCATTAACGAAGCTTGAGAAATAAGAAAATATAAAAATTATGAAATAGTGAAAAAATTATAGGAATTGTTCTCTATTTGCAAATTATGTTCTCAAGTAAAATTAAGGTGGAAAACCCCTATATATAGGCCCTTTCATTACTATGAAAGTTACAGGAGAACTGTATATATGACATATGTCAGTGGACAAAGTCACTCATGTCATAAAACTAAATAATATTCCCTATTAAAAATAAGGGAATCTTTTATAATGCATTGAGGGGAATTAGGACATGACATTCATCAAGAGAAAGCCTAACAAATGGCTATCTCACTCTTGAGGTGTTGGACTAGGATCCTACTAGTGTGGTCAATGATGAAGCTCTTAGTGTAGTAGAAGATTAAAGTGAACCCATGGTATTATAAGGAGTGCTTCCTAGTGTGGCTAAAGAAGAATAAATTATGAGAGGGGCCAAAGAGGAAGAAGCTCCTATAGTGACCATTTATGGCTTATTACCTACTTATTTCTTATCTTATATCTACCCTATCCATGCCTAAATCATCTATTTTAATCATTATCAATTAACTTAAAATTTATAATAGGTTCTTTCAAAAATTTGATGGTGAGACTTGCCATTACATCATGTTTTCTTAGGAGAGATTCTACAACCTCATTAATTGACACAACCTTTTCTATTATCTAATTGGTAGATGTAGAAAAATCTACCATCTCTTACCTAAAGGTCACTCCTATGGACATGGCCTACTTCCTAAATTGATAATAAAATTTTACAATTAAGATCAGAAAGCATCCTTGATGACAATGGAACCATCCTTGTTATCAAGGTGTGTGATTTTAGCCTATTTATGCTGATTTATGACTCTATCACCCTACTAGGTGAGAGACTAGCCCAGGGGTCTCATTTCATCAATCCACTAGTTCAAGTCTTTCCTTATTCTAACTATATAAGACTAAGAAATGCTTAATTCCTCTAATGGGATCAAGTTCAGGTCCTCAATTCTTTTCATCCTTATCAACTTTACAAAGTTGGTTATCTTGTTGTCATACATCTTATATGCACCTTATACCTTGATAATATTGTTGTATAATTCATTACTTTGTATTGAGAAAATGTGTTTAATGTATCAAACATTACCTCCACATCCCATTATATCCTTGTGATGGTCTCCTCCATCAATGTGGATTTATGTTATTATTATAAATTGGTTTCTATTTGATGCATTCCTTTTACTAATTTTTCATCTACATCACCATATGCCTTTATATCTTAGAGGGGTCCTCTTCATACTAGTGTTATTGGACAAGCCTGGCTCTATTTTTCTTGGTCAACTCAAATAGGGTCTCTTCCAACTCATACACAATTGTTTGGTTTGGATGAGTGATTTTACTCTTGGTTAATCTCTTCATCGCTCTAGACTTCTTATCAAATTCCATTGTGAAATGTGGAGGGTCCACTATAACCAAATATTGGTTCTACATTATAGCCAATTACATTTTTTTATCCATGATTTTTTTTGAAATGTGCCCCTAAGGATAGGTAGATGGAGGAAATTATTGGGTTGGTGATGTTACCTAAAATGAAGATGTTTGGGAAGCAAATGTGGAGGTCACTATAACAAATTCAGAACTAGGGGATGAAGATGGAAGTATCATTCTTGAGGATGTGAAAGAACTATTACTATCTGAAGCACTAGTTTGGGTTAAAGGAACTTGGGAAATGATAATAGTGGGATTTTTATTTGGAAATTGGGGACTTGGAATAGGAATATGCCAAGCGAAAATTAGAGTCAAATTAGCCATCACATAAAACCTTTAAGTGGATGTCATCACAAAAGGATTTACAGTGGGTAGGGGCATAGTCAAAGGCCTATTTATAGGTTGAGTAAGGGAACTTTAGGGAAAAAGGATAATATGGTATGGAGTTGTAGGCTCATAGAATATGCCTAAGGTATGGCTACTTAAAAATGAAGGAGGAAAATAAACACATTAAATCATACCTAGTTCATCCTTGATAGGAAGTAGTGGGGGTGATTTGGATGCTAAATCTATTGGCATCATAGTAGAGGGTGTTATTATTTCCATTAAACTTCTTATCTGCACTGAGGTAACACTTTGCACTAGGATAGAATGTTGTATTTTTTTTCCTTAAATAGAAGCATGTTTGGTATGATTTTCAATCTTGGCTCCTCCCTATTCCAAATTAGGAGATAATGCCTACAATATCCTTTGACTAAGTTGAGGGTTAATTGGCCCTTCTTTATCAATACTAACAGCATGGACTATGGATGTAGATGTTCCTTCCTTAGTATCTTCAAGTTTGTAAACCTCATAAAAACCTACATCTTCTAACCTTTCCTTAACCTATGGGATATTGGTGTCCTTCAATATCTACTTTACCTTTGTGTCATTGGTTGCATTGATTTAGAACTTGTCTTCATCTTCAATTTGATGATGGTAAGGTGATGTTTAGGGTTGTCTCATGATTTATGTAGTTTTTGAATGTTATATGTTAAGGGTCCAAATCCATATTAGTATATATTTCAAAGTTAAAGGTAGGTCTTTTCTTAGCATCAAAAATGATAGAGTTTTAGTTCTCAATTCTAAATTAGCCAATGTTGAATAACTGAGGATAAACCAATCCTCTCTTCTTATTATTACATAGTCCATCCACCCCTGTGAGTAATTGAAAGGCAATCTCTTGTTCAACTAGCTTGTCTAGCATTGTGTTTCACAACCTAAAGGGGGATATTTTAATTCCAACTATCTTTATCATCGTGTAATATGGATAGTATCAATAGGCTCCCAAGGTGCTTAAGCTTTTTATAATTTCCTATAATAACTTGGGCATAGGCCTTTCATGAATGGACCTATATGAAATTAGGTAGAAGTTCTAAGCTATGGCCCTCATTTCCTATTTGTATTTATAGACTTTTACCTTTAAAAAGGTGTGAGGCATAGTTTACTTTAGTTTCAGATCCCAATTGGTAAATTGGGGGAAATTATAGGTAGTATAGATGACATCCACTAGGTATGACATCATATAAAAATTATCTACTTGGTTGGCCATGACCTTCTTAATCTATGCTACCAAGTTGTAGGATATCATTTCCCTCAAGGGGGAGTCTTGGCATCATCTATTATCATTGATAGAAGTGGAATCCAATTCTCATCTATGTGGCCTATGTCCTTGTACCCATATAATTGATTCATCATGGCCATCCCCATTATTAATTGGGTGATTTGGATTTGGATGATTTTATATTTTCATATAAATTCCATTTTTTCTCATCTCATTCTCTCAAAACTTCCCTGGCATCATGTATTCACAGCCATTGGGTTACAGTTTCCTAATTGTAAATAATTTATGGCTTAGGTAGATCATAATAAGCTTGAAATGCTATCCCACTATGAAAATAATGTCATGACCAAAATTAAAATATTTGATCATGTTTATAACACATATGTAATGATGGAACATTTGGTATAATAAGTCTGCATAGGGGAGTACATCTTGATTAGATGTAGCCTTATGTAATCCTATAGATTTGAGTACCTAGATATCCAACCTATCTTCTATATCATTGGAGCCTTCCTCATCATCACTATTTTTATATACAGTCCTTTCCATATGGTAGAATAATTCATTATAGTGCTCATCTTCAGTATCCAATGTAATAGAGTTAAAATTGGTGTCCCAGAAGATGATGCTTTTTCCATAGGAGTAGAGGAATGGAACTTATTCCTTCTTGTTGGCTCTAGATGTTTTAACTTTATCCATGGTTCCAAATTTTTTGATTAATGATCTTGTGGATTTATTTAATGGGGAATGATTGCATATAATTTCTTAAAAATAATCATAAAATTCTTTGAAGTTCTTTAGAAGATAACAATTGAAAGTGAATGTAATTCCCTAAGAAAAGAAGCTTTAAACTCTAAATTTTATAATTTGAACTAAAAGTTATGAGTCATAAATGAAAATTATTTTTAGCTTTTTTTTATTTAAATCCTAGGTGGCTCTTTATTTTTGTTCTAATTGATTCAAAAATCCACTTTAATGAATCACCCAATCACCACCTTCATTTTTTCCATGTGGCCTATCATCATAGGCTTGAATTTTTCCATGAAGTGACTTGGCTTTATAAATGTTAAAACAAGCCCTATCAACATTTAAGTCACACATATAACTGGCACTTTATGAATAGTTATGTTCTACCTAGGTGCCATACTTGACATGTGCTTGACACTTGGCACTTTTTCATGCACTAGAGCCTTTTATTTTAAATATGAGGATATCTAGGTGGATTGTGTGATATTGTATCAAGTGTCACCTTCTGATTGGATTACTCTTCTTTGTTTTTTCATGGATTAACCCATTTTATTTTTGGATGACATGGCCTTGGGACTTATACTAGTTTTCTAAGTGGAAAGATCTAATTGGCTCACATTGTTGTACAACTTTATTATATAAAAATTTTAATGGACCTAACCACTCTAACACTTTACCATGTGTCAAATTTTAATTATATCATTCTTCACTATGTTTTGTCACTTCATTTGATCATGTCATTACCATGATATAAGGGTTCCATGTGTCCTCATCCCATTGGTTCCATCTTTTGGGTGGCTTCCATGTGGCATCTAGCTATCCAAAATTTAAGAAACTAGTTACCAAGTGTCATATTTTCATAAAAATTGTAAAATTAAGATGTTAAAAACTCCACCTTAGATGTAGGGGTGTGAAGGGCATGACCATGTTCTATGTGGAATGATGTAATTGGATTGCTTTGTCGTAGGACTCTAAATTAATCAAGGTCTTAGAAGGTCATGATCGAGTGCCATGTAACATGACTGATTGGGTTGTAACTCCTTTATAAGCTAAAATACAATGATTAAATGATAATTGGCACATTATTATTGGGTTGTGGGATTTTGAGACTTAAGAAAATAGTAGGATCCTTGAAAGGTCATGACTAAGTGTCAAGTAGCATGCTACAATTGGATCATTGGGTTGTAGACCTTTTATAACTTCTCTTTGAACTTGAAACACTATGACCAAGTTCCAAGTGGAAGAATTCCATTGGAATGTTGGGTCATGAGACATCAAGGCTAAAAAGATGCATGTAAAAAATTTGGACTTTATGTGGTCAAGTGGCTAGTGCATGCAACACTATCACATGTTGATTGAGGCTAAGTTGTCATTAGGTTCTTATTTGTATTTGTATATTCTTACCTTCAAAAAGGTGTGAGGTATAGTCCACCTCAATTTTATATCCCAATTACTAATTGGGGGAACTTTTTGGGTAGTGTAGATGACATCCACCAAGTAAGACATCATATAAATATGATCCCCTTGATTGGCCATGACCTTCTTAATCTATGCTACCAAGTTCCAGGATATGATTTTTCCTAAAGGGGGAGTCTTGGAATCATTTATTATCATTGATAGAAGTAGAACCCACTTCTTATCTATGTGGCCTATGTCTTTAGCCCCATGTAGTTGATTCATCATAACCATCCCCATTCTTACTCCTTTCCTAAATTGGTTGATGTAGATTTGGTTGATTTTAGATTTTCCTACAAATTTCCTCTTTTTCTCAACCCATTATCTCAAAACTTCACTTATGTCATGTTTTTAGAGCCATTGGGTGATAATTTTTTGATTGTAAAAAATTTTTGGTTTAAGATCATCATAAGCTTGAAAGGCTAGCCTGCTATGAAAATAATTTCATGACCCAAATTCAAAGATTTGATCATGTTATTAACACACATGGACTGAAGAAACATTTGATATACTAAGTCTACATAGGAGAGTACCTCTAGTTTAGATGCAACCTTGTGTAATCCTATAGATTTGAGTCCTAAGATGTCTAACCTATCTTCTACATCATTATAGCCATCCCCATCATCACTGTCTCTATCTATAGTCCTTTCCACATGGTATAATAGTTCATTATAGTGCTTGTCTTTAGTGGCCAATGAAACATAATTAAAATTACTGTCCCAATATATGATGTTTATTCCATAAGAGTAGAAGAATGAACTTGTTCCTTCTTGTTAGCTCTAGATGTTCTAGCTTCAGCCATGGTTCTAATTTTTTTGATTAATGAGATTGTGGATTGATTTAGTGGGGAATGATTTCATAGAATTTATTTAAAATAATAATAGAATTCTTTAAAGTTCTTTATCAGATAATAATTGAAAGTGAATGTAATGCCTTAAGACAACAAACTTTAAACTTTGAATTTTAGAATTTGAACTGAAAGATATGAGTCATAAATGGAAATTATCTTTAACTCTCTTTGATTTAAATACTAGGTGGCTCTTTAGTTTTGTTTTAACAGATTCAAAAACCCACTTTGAGGAATCAACCAATCACTTCCTTCACTTTGTCCATGTGGCCTATCATCATAGTATTGACTTTTCCCATGAAGTGACTTGGCTTTATAAATGCTAAAACAATCCATATCAACATTTAATTCACACCTATAACTAGTAATTTATAAATATCTACATACCACTTAGGTACCATACTTGACATGTTCTCAACACTTGGCACCTTTTCATTCACTTTAGCCTTTTATTTCAAATATTGGCCTATCTGGGTGGATTGTGAATTTTTTTTTCAAGTGTCACCTTCTGATTAGATCACTCTTATTTGATTTTTTGTGGCTTAACCCCTTCTAATTTGGGATAATGTGGCCTTGGGACCTCGCTATCTTTCCAAGTGGCAAGCTCTCATTAGCTCACATTGTCATGTGACTTTGTTATATTAAACTTTTAACAAACCCAAACACCACAACACTTTTACATGTGTCATATTTTAATTGGATCAATCTTCACTAGGTTTTGTATCTTATTTTGATCATGTTATTAACATGAGATCTGGGGTTCATGTATCCTCAACCCATTGGTTCCATCTCCTGGGTGGCTTCCATGTGGCATCTAGTTATCCAAGATTTAAGCAAGTAGTTGTCAGGTGTATTTTTTCATGCAATTGCAATATTGAGATATTAAAGATTCCACCTTAGCTGTAGGGGTGCAAAGGGTATGTCCGAGTGCCAAGTGGCAAGATATAATTAGATCACTTTGTCATAAGACTTTATAAATCAATCAGGGTCTCATAATGTCTTGATTAAATGCCATGTGGCATGCCCTGATTTAGTCTATAACTCCTTTGTAAGATAAAAAATAATGATTAAATAATAAGTGGCACATTCCCATTACATCATGGGGTCATGAGACTTTATAAAATAGTAAGATACTTGAAAGGTTATGACTAAGTGTCAAGTGGCATGCTACAATTGGATCATCAAGTCACATACCTTTTGTAACTTCTCTTTGAACTTGAAACACTATGATCGAGTGACAAGTGGAAAACTACCATTTTATCACTAGGTATCTAGACTTTTCAAGGTTAAAATGATGTGTGACAAAGCTTAGGACTTTATATGGTTGAGTGGCCATTACATGCAACACTATCACATGTCAATTGAGGTTGAGTTGGCATTAGGTTCTTGTATAAATTAAAGAATGCAAAAGTTAGAAAATTTCACAATAAAAGAAAAAAATCAAGTCTAAATTTGTAAACCTTGAGTATGAAATCCAACTTAGACCCAAATATAAAACTTAAAATCAAGGTACATCATATTATTGAAAACAAATTTTGACATAGCCAAAATAACATTATGATTTAGAAACCTTAATTAAGTAATGTTTATTGAGTCTTAAGGATCATACCTTGGATCCTCAAATTGTAACCCCTTACAAGAGAATTTTTTAAACAAGTTAGATTATTAGAGAACTCAATGAAATAGATATCAATGAAACATTTTAAAATGTACTCATTAACATTGACCATGAACCATCATGAATTTTAAACCTTTTAAGTCATACAAAGAGATTATAGTTAGGTGATACCAAAGGTAAGGTATATCCTAGGGTGAATGACCCAAAATTTTCATAAGGTCCCCATTTTTAGGAAAATGGGGCATGTTGATCTTAACAAATGGTGACCTCTATGAGAAATATAGAAATATGTTATAATTTAGATATCCTGGTTTAGAACATAATCATTAAGTAATCATCACTTAGTAGATGCAAAAAATATTATAAATGGTTCTCTAAAACTAACAACTTTTCACTTGAAGGATTAAAGACTAAAAACCTAAAAACCATTCATAATATGTGTGTGCTTTGAATTGGTTGACCAACATGCCTTTGGGTTTCAGAATTAGTGGATTCAAACTTTATGCATTAGAACATAGGCTATAGGAAAAAATAAATAGATATATATAGTTATGTTCAGCTTTTTAACGGGATGGCGTGGGCATTTTTATGCTTATAGCCATGCATCCATAGCCTTGATAGGGATACCTTTGGCTCTAATCCAAGCCTTGCTCCACTACCATATATGGGTCCATAGCCTCAATAGAGTTTACTTGAATCACCTTCAAGAGAATATAGATTATAGTGTAAATTTTGTTTCAATTTCACACACACACACACACACACACACACACACACACACACATTTGAAAACCCTTGGAGGTTTGGAACCAATTTATTGTCTAGGTTTTTAAGGGATTTCATAATTTTTTCTCAAGAACCATTCACTCCTAATACTTTAATTCTGTCCAAGCAATCTTATGATGTGAGATTAAGTAATAGTATGTATAGACGCTCAAAATTTCAAACCTTCATTCAATCAAACATACACCTGTTAGGACTAGATTATAATCAAAATAAAATCATAGACTCCTTGAAATGATAACCTTAAAATTAAATCCTTCCAATCTTATAAACCAAAATGTAGTGTAGTTTCTCACTTTGGATAACCATCTATTAGTCTGTACATGAGTTTTACCCCTCAACTCTTCAGATTTCAAAACTTGGGATGAATGCAAGAGAAACTTGGGACCTTGCCTAGAGGGCTTATTGTTAAGCTACAACGTGCATCAACTACTCTAAGGAAATAAAATAAATGAAAGTAAACACACAACAAAGAAGCAAAGAAGAAATGAAACTAATCTACCCCTACCTAATGATACACTAAATAAACTCACATTCCTTTAGTGGGGGTGAAAGGGGAAGTTGAGAAGTAGTTCTTCAAGTATTGTCCATTCACTAGGGAGAGTTAAGTTATTTCCTTGTAAGTTTGTCAGTCTAAATGCATTATCACCCAATATCTCTACAATTTGATATGACTCAATCCAAAGGGGCATGAATTTTTCATGTTGGTCTTTAATATCATGGTATTTATCCCATAATAATACCAATCCCAAATTTAGAATGTTTTTATTTTAGACCTTTTATCAAATAACCTTTTGACTATAGCCTGGTGTTTACTAAAATTCTTGAGGTCTTCATCTTTGGCATCTTCCATTTGGATGATATTTAATATCCTTATTAAGTTATTTCATCATCATCCATGTATTAATCCATGAAATCATAAGTGAGAAGTTGCAATGTGATGGGAAATATTGGTTGTTCCCCATATATTAGTAAAAATGGAGATGACTGCAAAGCTTGCTTATATATGTTTGATATTCCCAAATAGCATATTTTAATAAAGGCTGCCACTCCCTTGTCCTTTTATCTACTAAATTATTTATTGTATTCATCAGGTTTTTATTTATTTATTTTGTAACACCATTCCATTATGGATAATGATTTGAGGAAAACTTGACAACAATATTTTTGTCATAAGGCCACTCTATTAATTATGTAGATTGGAAATCCAGATCATTATCACATACTAGGGAGAAAGGAGTCCCAAATCTAGTTGTGATGTTTTCCTCTAGGAATTTGATGGCATCAACTACCTTGTAATTCATAGTGGTAATCACTTCAATCCACCTAGTGTAATAGTTAGTAGCTTTTAGCATGAATTTATGGCCTACTAAAGAGTTTGGATTGATGACTCCAATGAAGTCCAATCCCTATTGTGCAAATGACCTGGTTTCAATCATTGGTTGTAAGGGCATGGCTACTATTACTTATCTACCATTAAAAAATTGACATTAATAACATTATTTAACATGATAATGTGCATCCTTAAATATGTTAGGCTAGTAATAGCCTGATCTAATTATTTTATGGGTAGTGGTTATGCTAGAAGAATATCTATGTCCCAATTTTCATGGAAGTTGTTGAGTACATTTGTAGCTTCCTTTCTAGAGATGTGATGTATGGGCATCCTAAATGGTCTTCAATTTTGAGTTTTTTTAGTTAGTACAAGTAATTTATAAGGTGTTTGTCCTAATTAAGAGTCTTTAGAATTTGAAATAAATTTCATATGGCATTTTCCTACCATTTCAACAAGTTTGAAAATTTGAAATTCTTGTAGCAAGTTGGGATCCTAAATCTTTTTTAAAAGAGATCCAAAGTTTAGTTTGGCTGCTTTGGGATATTGAAATGGGTCTATGTTACCTTATTATATGTTTAAGTCACTTACTAATTTTAACAATGTGTTAGTGGTTAGGTAGTTAGCACTTTCCCAATGTACATGAGGAAGTTAGGAATTAGTTAGATCATTTTTGGGTATATAAAAATAAGTTGTAAATGTTTTGGTGAAGAGGAGAAATGGGGTTGGATTCAAAATATAATGAAAATTCAACCCTAATATTAATTTAATAATAAGTTTCTTGATTTTGATAATTGACACATAAACCCTATTTTATTACTATTGTATGTTTTTGGAGAACTAAGTTACTTTGTGGCTAGAAAGCCTACGTATGTGATAAGTTTAATATAGATATTTAGTGGTAACTTGTCATATATTTATATTATATTTAAGTGTAAATGTATTTTATTATTTAAAGGATGGATAGATAGTACTCTGGTAGGTAGAACAATTAGCATACCCTGTACTATGTTTTTATGCTAAAATGGACTAAGAAAATGTCACATGTGCAAGAAATAGTTTGAAGGGAGACTATTTGAAGTGTAAAGGTGGATGGTAAGTTTTTTTATATATTTAATTTGAGTTATTTAATTGTTTCAATTTAATTTTTAAACCTAATTTATAAAATATGCTGAGACCCTATGTAGCTTGTGTGTTCATACACAATGGTGTTCAAAATTATACTAAAAGATCAATAAAGGCCTATATATGAGCTTTAATGAATTGGGAAATGTGTATTAATATTATGTAGATGATTTCCAACTAGGTATAAGGTTTTAATTTTTTTTTAAAATACTAGAATAAACAAATGTTAACTCTCTGGTTATCCAGTCTATAAGGGTACACAGTCCAAAACACAAAATTTGATGAAATCAATCTATAAAAGTTTAAATAAGGCAAGATAAATATTGGTGAAGGTGCATGATATCCAAGAAGACATTAAAATTCCATCATATATTTTTTAAATTCCTTTTCACATTTTTAAAATCCATTAATTCCTTCTCAGGTTTATAGAGTTTGTTAAAACCTTGCATTAGGGTTTTAGAGTAAAATCCTTATTACAAACATTTTAATTGTCAAAAAAATCTCAAAACTAGTATTTAGTTAGGGTTTCATGTGGGGAAAGATATTATATAGGTTTTAAGTCTACATGTGCCTTGGGGTATGGAATATGGAAGACTGTGTGCTAAAGGAGTTAACAATGACCTAATTAGGCCTAATAGAGATTAGTAAATGCCAAGTAAAGTTTTCTAGGGGATGAATTAGAGCATAAAACATAGTGAATAAATAGTAAGGGATATAGTTTATTTAAAAAATTTGTTATTTTTCCAATAAACTACTATAATTTTCTATACATGTAGAAAAGGAGAAAAAAAGGGATATAAGAGACATTATCAATGTGGCAAAAGTTGTGAACAAGGTGAAAAATGCATGGAGAGGATTTGTTAGATAGATGAAGAGATTAACAGGAGTGGTTTGATCATTCTATTGATGTAAATATACATAAAAGGATCATTAAACCAAAGTCTTTAGTGTGAAGCCAAGGTGCTCATTAGAATAAGGTTGGAAAGAGTGAGACTAAGAAAGAATAACAAGATAGTAAAGATAGAGTTAGAGAGAAGTTGATAGTATGTTTTGAATGAGATGAGTATAGGTTTACAAATGAGTTAAAATCATTTATATGGGTAATAACATGCATAAAAAGGACTTCAAACTTTATATAAGTTGATAAACAACCAAGGATCAAGGAGAGAGATTAAAGAAAAGTAGAGTTTTCAAGTCAAAAAATCAAAGTAGATGAAAGCTAGATGGAAATGGTAGAGGTAAGTGTGAAATTTTGTATTTATATCCATGTATGACAAGATTAAAGGGATATATCTGCATCAAGATGTATCTAAATAGATTTATTTATAGTTTTTTTGTGGAGAACCCCTCTTTTGATCATGAAGTGCAAACTTTTGAGCATGAGTGCTCTCCTTTGTTATTTTTTAGCTATATGGGGCAAGTTACATTCAATACGTAGTAGATTTTACCATTCCTCACTTGAGATCCAATCCACTTCTACCTACAAAACATCAATATGAGGATCAATCTTGGTAATTAACTAGATTAAACCTTGGCCGCATACCATCTTGGCTGAATTGATTTCTATATCATATTCTTGGAGCTTATTCATCCATTTCCTCTATCTTTCCCCTAAATTTTTTTGTTTAAGAATAAACTTGATGGTAGGGTTAGGTACAATGGCATGAGTATTGTTTTAGAGGATGTAATGTTTGAACTTGTTTATGACCTTTACCAAGGTATACACCTACTTATCTAGGATTGGGTATATCAATTTAGCATTCTTTAAGTTCATACTCATGAAGGTGACTAGATGTTCTTTTTCTTCTACTCCCTACATTAAGATGGTAAAAATCATGTGGTCAGAAGTAAAAGAATAAAGGTATAAATATTTATCAAAATTTTGGATATTTAACATGGGTGCTTATATTATGGCTTATTTGATGTCTTAGAAAGATTTCCTATCCTTTACCTCCAATAAATATTTGTGTCCTCTTTCAACATGGCATTTAGAGGTCTAAAATTTTTGGCAAAACTTGAAATGAATTTACGTACAAAGTTAATTTTTTGAAAAATGATTTTAATTATTTTTTACTATTAGGAAAATCAACCAATAGAATTAATACTATCAAGGTCAATACCCATATTGTCCTTCATTATTATGTGTCCCAAGAGCTTACCTTTGGTTATAAAAAATATACTCTTATTAGGGTTTAGAGATATGCCAAAGTTCTTACATTTCTAGAGAACTTGTTGTAGGTGCATCATGTGATCTTTCAAGTTTTTAGAGAAAACTATTAAGTCATCTATGTAAATAATAATGCACTTAACAATTATTCCTTTGAATTCATGGTCCATGTCATGTTATAAGGTATACCCAGCACTGATGATTCCAAAATTCATCCTTATATATGTGAATGTTCCCCACTTGGTTTTGAAGGTAGTCTTCATCATATCTTCTATGTTGACCATCACTAGTTTTAACTAGAGAATCTATCTAAAAAGGACATCATTTGAGAATTGATAACCATTTTAATTACCTTATCCAAATAGGTAAATGGTTAATTATACTTTTTTGAGGATCTATTGATATTTTGAAAGTATAAACAGAGTCTAATTTCACCATTTTTATTTCTGACTAGGACAAGGGTACCCACCCATGTAAAATGTTTGATCAAAAGACTATCCTTGTGTAAAGTAAATTATTTACTTCCTTATATATTATAGGCTCCATAATATGGTTCATGGGTCTCTACCTTTGACTAAAGGTTTTACATGCTTCCTTCAAAGGAATTGTGTGAGTGATGACATGGGTGTCGAAGACTTTGAGATATTCGTAAGACCATGCAAGGACATCCTTGAATCTAGATAATATCTTAGTGAATTGAAACTATTAGTTCCCAAATATACATTAAAAAAATTTCCCTTTTTATGACATATTAGTGCTTGAGATTTTAAATTTTCCCCCTATCTACAAGTTCCCACCTAGGTCATAAAAATCCTGCTTCCACAATCAAGTTGTGAAAACCCTACAAAACTTAGTTTTAGCTATTATTTAACATTTTCATGTCCTATAATGATTTTTGGTTTCATGTTCCATGGTAAAAATATCAAGCCAAGATGTATGGAAAATGAATAATTATTAAAAAAATACAAAGTTTGAGTGCTCATGTGGAGGTCAAAGGTTCATAATGGTGGAGATCCATAGTAGAAGTTTTCTTAGGAAATGCAACTTTGCATTTTTCAATTTGCAAATTGCATTTGAGGCTCTGAAGTCCATGATAGAGTTTCTAAGTGAGATTACAATGTAAATTTGCATTTTTTTCAAATTTCAAAGGATATTCAAAGTTAATCTACCCATAAATAAGTAAATGCTAGCCATAAGGAAGACCATTCAAAAGTTTGTTTTGAAATCCCATGCAACATCAGGTCAACTACACACATGGAGGTCCATGTAAGGGCTTTGAAATCCATGGTGGGAATCCATGGTTGTAATTGAAAATTAAAATTTACAAAACAAAGTGCATGAGCTATTTAAATCCCATGTGGATAGTCAATATGCCAAGGTCAATTTTCAAAACACATGAGGTTGGTATAAATCCATGTCAAAGGTATAAAGTTGGTTTTACAATTATAAAATTTCAATATGAAAACCAATCTCCCAAGTCCATGATGAGATATCATAGTGGGAAAAACATCAACAAAGTGCAATTTTTTAGTTTGAAAACTATAAACAAATGTTCTCCACCTGCAAGAAGGAAAGTCAAGGAGTCCAACATAGAGATGTGAGCAGAAAATACAATACTACAGACAAGTTTTGAAGTGAAAATTTAATTTTTCACACCAATGTATAAAACACAATGAAAAACTTTCTAAGTGAAAGTTAAAATCCAAAAAAAATTCAAATTATAAATTAAATTCAAATGTCTACCACCCATGACATAATGAAAGTCAAAAGGGTGGCAGAGTTTCCAAGCAGAGATGTAACATTCGAATGTAAGTTTGAAAATTAAATATGTAGTTGGACCCCCAATCCTATCAACCAAATTTAAAGTACCTAAAGAATTAAGAACTTGTTGAGATAAAAATAGGTTTATGTTCCATGGTTTTGTTAAGTGGTAACATGAAAACAAGGGAGCGTGCTAGATGTTATTTTTAATTATTTCCACATTGAATCTGATTTGTCACTACATGGTATTATCATTGTTCTAATTAATGTATTGGTGTTAAACATCATAAATAGAGGATTTAACCATTGGAAATCATTAGTTTTATTTTTTTTGGTAGAGTCATTTATAAAGAAGATAAAAGTAAGAAGGCTATGATGACATTGTATTGGCTCTACATGAAGTCACTGTTAAGTCTGGTGATGCAAGACATGTGGTTGAGGCTGCACATGAAGATGTAAAGAATTCCAAATTAAAAGCAAGGCATTGGAATTTTTTATTAATAAATTTTATATGAATCTAAATAAAATGTAAATATTTAGTTTCATTAACTCAAAAAGGTTGAAGTGGATGCCTCTATAGCTGAAGAAGATTTAGATAATGCTAAGATGGAAATTACTATCCTTAAGGATACTATAATAGACAAGGAAATGGGATGGTTGAAATTAAAATCTAAAATTTGTAAATCCACTTCCAAAAAGGTTAAGCAATGAAAGGGGGAATGCATGGAGGGTTTCATATTGGCCATATAGGCATTATCATTCAAACTAGACTGGGTTGTAATAGTGCCATAAAGTCTTAAAGGGAGGTCTATGAAAGATTTAATGGAAGATCAACTTTTGAATTGAAAATTTCATTTTTAAAATCAAAATACAAAACCTATAAGTCAAAGAAGGAAAATTCAATGTAAGTTTTTAAACACGTGGGGATTCTTAGTGAAAGTAGAAATTTGCATTGCAACTTTTCATTTTGAAATTTGTAAATTGCAAACTGAGTTCCTAAGTCTAAAACAAAACTTTTGGGTGGAACTACAACATAAAATTTAAAATTAAAAATTTTAAATTTGAAAATATGAAATAGACTTCCAAATTCCCATCAGTGTGTAAAGATGCAATTGAAGCCCAAATTCCTGCCAGGCCAAAAAGGTGTAAAATTGTAGTTGGGTTCTAAAGTCTCGTATAAGGCAAAAAAAAATGCAATAGGAATTATTAGGTTTGGTATAAAAGGAAAATGGCATGGGAAATTTAATGACAAAATATAAAAACAAAGATCCAAGTGTTATTTCTAAGGAATTCAATGTGGGTGAAGATTTTCATCAAAGAAAAATGATGTAAAAAATGCAATGAGAGGATACCAAATGGAGAGGTTTTCATCTCAAACCATGATTCAATTAGGTGATTTTTATTTTCATGAGAAATTATAGGCTTGGTATATGACTATTGACTGGCCAAATGGACAAAATGGCTAGATAAAACTTCTATTCATTGTTATTCTCTCCCTTCTTTCATTCCTTATTATTTTTAGGGAAAGAAGAGACTGGATCTTTAACTGATAGGTCACCCAAAAGCTTCCATTTTAATAAATGATTAGTTAGAGATTTAAAAAAAGTATTTACACATGAATACAAGAGTTTATTTTTCTCCCAAGGGAATATTCTCCCTCAAGCTCAAGTGTAATGAATTTCCAACTAAGGAGATTATAGGTTTTTTAATCAAACTTCATCATTACATAGACAACCACTTACTAGGATGATTTCATTACAAAGCATGAACTTCTAGGCTTGATCAATGGAATATTCCATCTAGATCATCTTGGAGTAATATTTTGGGTGAGAGATTTGTATAATTAAAGAGGGTATGTACACTTTACAGGTTGTTTCCTTTCTTAAGTTTTTAGGCTTTTCAACTTGCAAAAATATCCAATTTACTGATATTATTGTTAGGTTATTGTTGGATTATTTTGGGATCCTTCCTATGTGTTTTTTATCTCTTGCTAAGGTGATTTTAGTTGTACAATAATTATAAAACTATGAGAGCATGTATATGTCTCCCCTATTTTAGAGCGAAGCCATTATGCATTTCCCCATGTTAACATTTTACACCCTGATGTATGTAAAATTTATTTTCAAGTTAATGGAAAATACATGTGATTTATATTGTATCTTTTTATTGAAATTAAACAATACAATATTTAATTCTCTATTTATTGGTTATTTTGTTTTATGTCACTTAATGGTAGTCATTTTGGGCATAAAATTAGGTTATAAATTCATTTCTACATTTTGATTTGGAAATATATTATTGATAGTATATTTAAGGACATCTTAGACTTAAGGATTTAACAAGTGATAATATTTAAATCCTTATTTTTAATGTATGCTTTGGGGTTTTAGGGTTTATTTTAATGTTTGCATTTTATTGGCATCAATGATAGCAAACCATTCCTAATAATTTTTTAACTTGTATTTCAATCTCTTACATCTTTGAAATGAATGATAATATGGTCATTAAAGGAGTTCCCTATGTTTAAAATCAACCACCACTCTTTTATATCTACTTAACTCATCCTACCCATCCTACCCCTATAAGTAATACATGTTGAATATTTTGAGCATTATTTGCCTATAGATGCATGAATGTTTTATATCTAAAATGTGTCTTTAATTGGTCGTTAAAGCCCAACATTGTAATATTCCATATGGATCTTAGTTTTTAGAATTTTATTTAGAAATGAATATTACAATCATATTTCCATCTACCTTTAGTAGCTTGTGTTTGGTTTAGATCATTTGAAAAATCTGTGTCACAAATCTTCCCAAGTGGACTAAGAAATTTTGGTCATGCTTTAATCAGATTTGTTTGTGTGCCAATATTCACTTGGAAATTAAACTGTAGTATCCCTCTTTATGATCCAATTACCCCATAGGTCCTCTCACCTTAGTTTAGATAGAGCTAGAATTAGAAGGAAACTAATCATACCCTCTATCAATTTCTTCCAGTTAGTTTTTATGTTCAGTCTATCTAGATATTAAACATTTCCCCAAATATAATGACATAATTTGGGTTTATCATCTATATATTTTCACATTCTCATGTGTACATGGATGAATCCTAGAGATATACAAATAGGAACCAACACTTTGATGGAGCTATTGTTAGGGAGAAGATATTAGGAACCTGCATTACTAGGGATTGAAATATTTGATCAATTCACCTATGTTGAGTTCTTACAAAGAGTTGTTAATTTGTTTATGTTTTATAGTGATTTGGCCTTTTAAACATGAATATGATTTTTTTAGTATATTTGTTCTTATATCTCATCATTAGTTACAATAAAGTATAATTTCAATTTGTATCATTGTCTCTTTATAAATTGTTCTATTTTAGAAGATTTCTTCTAATGGTGAGTCTAACATTGTATCTAGTTTTTGAAATATCAATGCCCATTTTGAATATCTTCAATTTTAAGTGTTTTCTTATTTGAAAAACTATAAGTATTGAGATCATCCTTTAAATGTGACTCATCAAAGTATCTTGTCTCTGAGTTAAGTGTTCATCATAAAAGAAGGAGACACGTTTGGAGGTTAATTGAAGGATAAAGTTCTACTACAAAGGAGTGTCTAGACTATCATAATTGTAGTACACCTAAACTTCTTTGTGTTGAACTTATTTTGATTGAATATTATCATAGATCACCTAATAAATTAGATCTTGATATCCCTATTTACTACTCAACACCTTCTCAACAAGTTGAATCTCCTCCTAGGTTTGATCCCCCATGTCCACCTCACTCACCCACTCATAACCCTTTACCATATGATATTTAGCCCACCATTAAAATAGTCATGAGGCATAAATATTAGGATGAGAATGAGCATCCATCATTTACAATTTCTATATTTGTACCTATTACTTTTGATGAAATGGAGGGTTACCCTAATGAAGTTTCAAATAAGGTAAGGAACTGACTCCCTAAGTTTTAAGGGAATAATGCAGTGACTGGTGAGTAAAATTTGAGGTATTTTCACATTATAGTTAAATATTATGAGGTTTAGCATGAGGATATTTAGATTAATCTATTTTTTCATTCACTAGAAGAATGTACTCATGAGTGGTTCAATTCCCTTCCCCATGGATGCATAGATTCATGGTAATAAATGAAAAATGTTTTCAAAATATAGTATGTTTATATAATTGATCTTAGGTTCCTTCTTGTAGAATTTGAGAACATAAAGAATAAACCTAATGAGTGTGTGTAATATTTTAACATGAGGCTTAATAATACTATGATGAGTTTTCCTAAAAATATTAATCCAAGTGATACTTCTTGCTTGATTAATTACTATGATGCATTTGAAAAGAAGGATTCATATTACTTGAGGGATAAGGCTCCCAAAAATATGATGTTGGCATTCAACATGGCCATCCAAATTGAGAATAACATAAAGGTTTTGGGTAAACCTATGAATAAACAAGTTGATGTAAAGTTGGCTAAACTTTAAAAGACTCAATCCAATAAAACTGCCAACCTTGGGGAGACCATGAAAACCTTGGCAACTACTATCAGGGAGATGTCATACAAGTTGGCTAGAGCTAAGAAGGGGATCCCTCATGGATCTTCTAGTTATAAGAGAACTCAAAATAAAAATCAAGCATAAGGGAGACCCTATTTGCATAATAGAGATAATGATAGAGGGAAGAGGCATGCTCAAAATGAAATAAATGAAAAAAATTAAAATAGATGAGTTGGGAAAGAAGTCCTTGATCTGTTAAAAATTGAAGTCAATGTTATAGATTGTGATCTTGATATTAATTGGTGTGATACATGCTTCCTCCCCCTTCCTCCTTATGATACCACTAAAATTTTGATGAAGATGCAAAGGAACCTGAGTCTGTGTTTGAAGATGATGATATTTTGATGTTTGATTGTCAAAACTTCTGAAGTAAAGTGTTTTCCTCCATGTAATTATTGAGTGATAATACCATTGATAAATTTTTGAGTGCATTCAAAGTGTTATGTGTCCCAACTTATAAAAGTGTTTGTGATGTTTTAGATTAAGGTAAAAATAGGTTTTGAAGGGGCCCTAAAACCCTATACAGATCAAGAAAGATAAAGCATTACAAACTGCCAGGAAAGGCAAACCCACCAAAAAATAGTAACAAAACCAAGTTTTACATGGACCTAAAACCAACAAAATAAACCAGTAAAAGCTCCTCAGGTTTTACAAGGACCTAAAACTAAACAAAAAAACCAGGCTCTACGACCTAAAACAAGAATCTAGGTTTTACAAGGACCTGTAACCTTAAAAAATATTCCACACAAAAATAGATCTCACATTACAAAGCTGCGTATACATGAGGAATGGTTTAAGGGAACCATGCAAATTCCAGCCCCCAGTCCCCCCCCCCCCTCAACCAAACATTCAAACCCCAGAACCAACACCGCCATCACCCAATCCATCCACCCAATCATCTACCCATTCTCTCCCTCTGCTACACACAGAGGATTCACCACCATGGAAACCAACTTCATCAAAGACATCTGGAAGCACTTCTACATGAGCCATGACCCCTAAAATAGAAGGCAATGGTGAGTAATCAGATCTGGTCTCCAACCCTAACATACATCATCCTCAACCTAGAACCTAGGGTTTTAGTAGAAATAGAGCCCCACCTCATCTGCTAACAACACATTAACTACTGCCATGGGGAGCCTTACAAGGCTCTCCCCATGGCCAAACCCTCACTGTGCATTCTGGTAAAATATCTCAGTGGCCAAATCCTCTTCCACACGCTGGTTTTTGACATTCCATCCGAAGGGAAACAAAGTTTTAGCACCATGGATTCCTTTGCACCACCATCAAAGAAACAACCCCCAGATCCATTGCTGCCACTGCCCATTCCATCCACCCAAACATTTTCAAGATCACCCCCTCTACTCAGAGGAAATGCCACCATGGCATTCAAAATATTACCTAAGAAATCACCGATCTGCTCAGAGCAGGGTAATGGTCAGCACAGCGACCACAAAAGTGTTTGTGATGTTAATATGACATAAGCATATGAGTTACCCAATCATAAATTTGAATTTTTAAGATCTATGATGATTAAAATTTATGATTGGGGAATTACTTCAGTTGAGTATAGGTAGCTATTACTTAATGTAGTAGTTTCCCAAGAGAAATAATATAGTCTGAGAAGTAGAAAACAAGGTGTTTCTCCTCAAGAGACCACCCTGGCTAATCTAATGGTATGGGATAAACATAAAGAATTTAATCAAACTAAATAAGTCCCTATTTCTTCCAAACTAGTACTTGCTTCCCAAGTTCTTAAATATAGAGGTGATCTAGTGAAGATAATATAGCCTTTATTGTCTAGTATTCTTAAGTGTATGAATGGTGTAAGAAGGAACCCACCCTTGAAAACTATTACTAGGAATTATGGTTCATCCTATTCTACCTCTAACTTTAAATTAATGTATTTCTATTGAAGGTGTTGTCACCCTTCATCCTAGTACTCCCCTTCCTCAATACAGTGTGTGTGATATGGCTCAAGTATTGAGTCAATTTAAAATCACTATGCCATTTGTTGAGTTGTTACAAATACTTGAACATAGGAAGATGGAATTTAAGTATCTAGATTTTAGTGAGAATGCAAATACCAATGAGATTACTTCACCCCCAACACCCCTATATGATGATGAAGAGTAAGATGATGTTATTAAACCCACCCTATAGGTTTATTTTGGGTCTACATTGATAGAGAGTTATCTAGATGTTGACACCTTTTACATAAACCTATTGATTAATGGTTTAATTATTAATAATTGCATGTTTGATTCTAGAGCCTCTTACAATGTGATATCCTTGCATGACATTAATTAGCTTGGATTAAAAATCACATCAGATTTTGGTAAGTGATATGTCATGGAATCAATATAGGTACCAGTTGTTGGATAAGTTAAAGGATTGGTAGTACAGTTGGTAGTTCATCCAAGTAAGTTTCTAAATATAGATGTGGTAGTTATGGACTGTCCTCGTAAGTGGGGGATGATCCTATCAATAAAATGGGCTACTAGCATGGGTGGTATTGCTTAGATGAACCTTTGTTATGCCATTATTTATTTGGAAGGTAAGATGTTCAAAATTCATAGATACCCAAGATGTTACATGTACTCAAATATTTTAAATGAGCTTTGAATGAGGTCTTATACATTGATATGGAGCTAGGTATATTAATTGTAAATGTAGACTGCATTAAAAAATATATTGTTATTGATGTTAGGTTTGATAATGAAGAAAGTGATGTTTCAAGAATGTGTTTTGATAGGGATTGATCCAATATTGGAAATGGAGATGGGGTTGTTTTATATTACCCTAATAAGAAATATTTTAAGTTTACTTTCAAGTTGTCCTTTGAGTGCAAAAATAATAGTTCTGAGTATGAGGCACTTTTTCCTGGTCTAAGAATTTCTTGAGAACATGGAGTTACAAGTATGATTATAAAGGGTGATTCTGAGTTAGTGGTTAAGCAGGTCCACAATGCTTATGCCACCAAAAATAAAAGATTGAAATAATATAGAAATGTTGTATGTGATTTTCTAGAATTCTTTGATGCTTTAAATATTTATTATCATGACAGAAGTTTCAATGAATAATCTCACAAACTTGTAGGTTTGGATTCTCTATTTGAAATTGAAAATATGAAACCTTACTATCATTATCAAGTGGAGGTGCTTGTTAGACCTTCATTCCCATACAATATTCATCATTAGCAATTTTTGGATGATGATGATGATCAGATTACAAGTTTTCTCAACTGTGAAGCAGAGTTTCAAGATCAAATCACAAACTTAGAATCCATGGTCCAAATAGGTGATGGTAAGGAAACCTTGTTTTGGAAAGATATCATTCAGCTAAAGATGAATACTATCCCTAGGGGATTGGTAAGTTTAGATGCATCTTTTGATGTAGTAGACTAAATCAAAACTTGAGATCTCTTTATTTTAAAAGATGTGACTGGATGCAATTTGGGCTCTAACAAAAATCCAAGAAATTTATGGTTTGATACTAACTTAATTGAAAATTAAAATAAAGCCTACATGTAGTTGCTAAATAAGTTCTAGTATTTCTTAGCTTGGTCTTATTCTGAATTGAAAGCATATAGAGAATTTTTTTTCAACATGTCATCCTATTGCATCCTAACAACAAGCCTTTCAAGTAGAAGAAGAGACCTATCAACACCATCTTTGCCACCAAGATGAATAAAAAGTTAAATAATTTAAGCGATGGTGTGATTATCAACCCATTAGATATTCATCATGGGTGGCAAACTTAGTCCCTCTGATAAAGAAGAATGGTGACATCTGCTCTTGTGTGAATTTTAGAAATTTGAATAAAGCTTATCTAAAGGATAATTACCCCTCACCTAATATGGATAACATGTTTTAGAGTGTTATAGGATCATATATGTTATCCACATTGCATGGTTTCTCAAGGTATAACCAGGTTGTGTTAAAATCATTTGAGAGACCCAAAATTGCATTTACAACACCTTGGGGTACTTATGTCTACATGAGGAGGCCTTTCAGGTTAATGAATGTTATTGAAACATTTTAGAGAGATATTTATGTCAATTTTTAAGATTTAATTAAAAAAATTATTTTTGTATATTAGGATGACATTACAATGTACTCCAAGAACAAAAAAGAACATTTGGAACATCTAGAGAAAGTGTTCCTTAGATGCAAAGAATTTAGTATTTATATTAATAATAAAAAATGTTACTTTAGAGTATAAAATGATAATTTATTGGGACATTTAGTGTCTAATTATGGTATCATGATAGACCCAAAAAGAGTGGAATCCATTAACAAAGTGCCTATCCCATAGTCTAAGAAGGAAAATCAATCTTTATTTAGACAAACCAGATTTGTAAGAAGGTTTGCATCTAATTTTATAGATATCACTTTGAATATTACATCCATGTTAAATAAATAACAAACCATCAAGTGGGATGAGAAGACCATAAAATCTTTCAATGACATCAAAGGAGCCTTGAAGTCTGCCCCTTTCTTGGCTAGTCCTGTTTACACTAGGGCATTTCAAATATATTTTTTTGCACATCAAAGTACTATAGATATTATTCTATTGCAAAAGAATGATGATGGTCATGAACAACCCATAGTTTTATTTAGTAAATGTATGAAATTATTTGAACTAAACTACACCATTATGGAAAAATAGCCTTTCTCTCTTTTGAAGGCTATTAAGATTTTCAAACCCTACATTATAAGTTCAAATATTGTTGCTTACATCTTGCATACAATGGTTAAAGACATATTAAATCAATTTTAAGTATCAAGAAAGAGGTTTAGGTGGGTAAACAAGTTAAAATAATATGACATCAAGATCTAGACTACCAATTTAGTGAGAAGAATTGGATTATCTAATCTCATGGTTGAGACCAATTTGCAAGCTATAAAAGTAAATAATGTTGTTTTTAATAATGATGATTCTTTGAGTCAAATTAACATATCTTCATGGTATATGGACATTGTTTATTACTTGAAAAGTATAAATTGTCCCACTGACTTGGATAAGAACCAAAGGATAACTCTCAAGATTATATCCTAGAAGTATCTCTTGATGAAAAAATGGACTAGCATGGAAAAATCTAGATGGGGTTCTCCTAAGATGCCTAGTAGAGGAAGAAACTACCAATTTAATTAAATAATTCCATACTATATTATTTGGTCTTCAATTTTCACCTAAAGTCATATCTCATAAGATTATGGTAGATGGTTAATGGTATCCATCACTATTCAAGCATGTTACTCAAAAAGTAAGAAAATGTGAGAAATAGCAGTGCTTTACTAGAAGGTTAAATGCTTCTAATTCTCTCCCCTTACAATGTGTGATGATTGAAGTCCCATTTAGATGATGGAGAATGGATTTAATTTGGGAGATCACTAATTCATCAAGAACTAGACATAGGTGGATATTATTTGTAACTGACTACTTCAAAAAATGGGTCAAATCAATCCCTATAAATAAGGCCACACACCAAGTGATTATGGACATTATACTAAATCACATTATTTGTATATTTTGTGTGTCTATCAAGGTAATTTATAAAAACTCCATGAGTTTTAGAGCTAAACCTTTCGTGGCATTGTGTAAAAAATACAAGATCACTTGACTTACACTTCTAATTACAACCCTCAGGGGAATGCACAAGTAGAATATAGTAATAATAACTTGCCCAAAATCATTAGAAGAACTTTGGAAGTTAACAAGAAGTGAGGTGAATAGCTAAAATTTGCATTATGGGTTGATAAGATCATGCCTATGCAAGCTATAGGTAAAATTCCTTTTGATATTATTTATGGATCTCAAGCTATTTTACCTATGAATCTATAATTACCAGCATATCAATTAATGTAACAAGAAAAGAAGATGATGAAATCAATTAATATGAAAGAAGAATGAACTATATTATTAAGCTTGATAAAATTATAAGACAAGCTCATGAGAGACACCTCAAGTTTAAGGAAAGAATTAAAAGGATATTTGAAAGAAATGTCACTCCAAGAAATTTTCAAGTAAGAGATTTGGTTTTACTTTGGGATAGAAGACATGAAGAGAAAGTCAACCATGGAAAATTTGATGCCTTGTGGATGGGCCCTTATTATATTGACTATATAATTTGGGAACGCACCTTCTTCTTGATAAACCTAGATGGTGAGATATTATAACTAATAGTTAAAGGAAAACAATTGAAACACTTCCTTGATGGAGTCCATGATTACATAAAATGTATAATGTATAGTTCTATTATTTTGTTGCCCCTCTACATTGGGTCCTATTTGTATAGTTATTTTATTATTTTTCATTGTGTGTCATAATCAAATCCCCCTACTCTATTTGTTTAGTTTTATTTTATTTTGTTGGGTCTCTAAAGGTGTTTTTTATGAAACTATCAAAATTATGAATTTTTGGCATAGAGAAATGGCACCTAGTCTTGTTTTTTGAGGTTTTTTATACACCCATAGGGGGTACACATCCTTGAGAGAGAGCCAATGTTAGTTCCCAAAACTAATTAAATAATTTTTGCCCTTTACATGAGGTATTAGTGCCTCAGAGTTTAAATGTTTCCCATATCTGAAAGTGCCCACCTAGGTTATAAAAATACTATTTTTTAATCAAGTTGTGAAAACCCTATAAAACTCAGTTTTAGCTAATATTTAATGTTTTCATGTCCTATAACAAGTTTTGGTTGTAGGGTCCATGCTAAAAATATCAAGTCAAGATGAATGGAAATGACTAAGTTTTTCAAAAGTGCTAATTTTGAGTGCCCATGTGGAGGTCAAAGGTTCATAATGGTAGAGATCCACAACAAAAGTTGTCTTAACAAATTAAACTTAACATTTTGTAATTTGAAAATTAAATTTGAGGCTTTGAATTCCATGATAGAGTTTCTAAGGGATATTATAATGTGAATTTGCAATGTTTGAAAATTACAAAGGCTATTCAAAGTTCCACTACCCATAATGAAATAAATGCTAGCCATAAGGAAGTCCATCCAAAATTTTGTTTTGAAATCCCAAGCAACCTCTAGTCAAGTACCCATGTGGAGGTCTACGTAAGGTATTTGAAGTATATGATAGGGATCCATGGTTTCAATTACAAAATTTAATTTACAAAGAAAAGTGCATGAAATATTTAAAGCCCATGTGGATAGTTGATATGACAACATCAATTTTCAAAACATGTGTAGGTTGGCAAAAATCCATGATAGAGGTACAAAGTTGGTTTTATAATGACAAAAGTGCAATATGAAAACCAATATTTTAATTATATGATGGGAGATCATAGTGGAAAAGACATCAAAAAAGTGCAAGTTTGTAATTTTCAAACTGTAAACAAATATCTACCACCCATAATAAGGAAAGTCAAGGAGTCCAATGTGGAGTTGTGAGTGGAAAATACAATGTTACAAATAATTTTTGAATTGAAAATTGTAATTTATAGACCAACATTCCAAACTTGATGGTAGACTTTCTATGTGGAAGTGCAAATCCAAAAATCAAAATGCAAATTACAATCAGATGTCTACCACCTATAATAGAAGGAAAGTTAAAATGGTGTCAGAATTTCGAAGTGGAGATGCCACATTTGAATGCAAGTTTGAAAATTATAATATACAATTGGACTCCCAAAGCATACTAATGAAATATAAAGTACATGAAGTATCAAGAACTTATTGAGAGAAGAATAGGTCTATGTGTCATGGTTTTGTTAAGTAATGACTTGAAAACAAGGGAGAATGTTAGATGTTATTTTTGACTATTTACACATTGCATTTGATTTGTCACTATAGGGTATTGACATCACTATGATTAATGTATTGGAATCAAACATAAATAATAGAGGATTGACCCATTAAAAATCATTGGTGCTATTATTTTTGATAGAGTTATTTCTGAAAGAAGAAAAAATTAAGAAAGCCATGGATGATGTCATATTGGTTTTGCATAAAGTGACTATTAAGGTTGGTGATTCAAGACATGTGGTTGAGGCTGCACATGAAGATGTAAATAATTTCAAATTATAAGTAGAGAATTAGAAGGATGTATCAAGAAATTTTATATGAATCTAAATAAAATGTAAATAATTTGTTTCATTTACTCAAAGAGGTTCAAGTAGAGGCCTTTGTAGCCAAAGAAGATGTAGATAATGCTAAGGTGGAAATTTTTATACTTAAGGATATTCTAATAGATGAGGAAATAATAAAATTCATATTCAAATCTAAAATTTACAAATCCACTTCCAAAAAGTTCAAGCAGTGAAAGGGGGAATGCATGAAGGGTTTCATATTGGCCATACAGGCATTGTCATTTGAACTAGACTAGGTTGGAATAGCATCGAAAAGTCTCAAAGGGAGTTATGTAGATGATTTCAAGGAAAGAAAAACAATTGAATTTCAAATTTAATTTTTCAAATCAAACTATGAAAACCATAATTCAAATAAATAAAAGTCAATGTAAGTTTTCAAAACATGCAGGGATTCATAGTGGAAGTATAAAATTATGTTGTAACTTTTCATTTCATAATTTGAAAATTGAAAACTAAGTTCTCAAGTATGAAATATAATTTTTGGGAAGAACTAAAACATTAAATTTCAAATTTAAATTTTTAAATGTGTAGTATATTTCTAGATTCCTTCAAGCACGTAAAGTTGTAGTTGAAGCCCAAATTCTCACTAGGCCAAAAAGGTGTAAAATTGCAATTGGGTTCCAAAGTCCTAAAAAAGGAAAAATAAATCAAAATTACACATAATAATTATTAGATTTGGTGGAAAAGGAAAAGGTAAAATGAAAAGGGCATGATCAATTCAACTACAAAAGCTAAAAACAAAGAGCTAAGTGTTGTTTCCAAGGAATGCAATGTGGGTGAAGATTTATCATCAATGAAAAATGATGATGCAGAAAATGCAATGAGAGGATACCAAATGGAGAGGTTTGAATTTCAAATCATGACTCCTTTAGGTGATTTTTAGTGCCATGGGAAAGTGTAGTCTTGGAATATGACTTTTGATTGGCCAAATGGACAAAATGACTAGCATAACTTATATTCTTTATTATTATCTCCCTTCTTTCATTCCTTATTCTTTGTAGGGAAAGAAGTAAGTGTATCTTTAGTTGTTAGGTCACCCACAAACTTCCATTTAAACAAATTATTAGCTGGAGAGGAAATCAATGTAGTTAAACATGAAGATAAGAGTTTATTTTTATCCCAAGGGAATATTATCCCTTAGGCTCAAGTACAACAAATTTCCATCCAAGGAGATCAAAGGTTTGTTATCAAATTTCATTACATTGGCAATCACTTACCAGAATGATTTCCTTACAAAGCATGAGATTCCAAGCATGATCAAGGGCATCTTTCACCTGGAGCATCTCAAGGAAATATTCTAGGTGAGATATTCATATAATTAAAGAGGGTCTATCCTCTTTACAGGTTGTTAGCTTTCTTAGGTCTTAGGATTTTCAACTTGTAGAAATATCCTCTTTGTTGATATTGTTGTTAGGTTATTGTTGGCTTATTTTGTGATCCTTACTATATGTTTTGTCTCTCTTGATAAGATAATTACAATTTTATAGTCATTAGTAAACTCTAAGAGCATGTATATGTCTCCCCTATTTTAGAGCAAAGCCATTATGCATTTTCGCATGTTAACATTTTAAACCCTGATGTATGTAAGATTTATTTTCAATTTAATGGAAACTACATGTGATGTTTATTGTATCTTGTTAATGAAATGTCATAATACATTTTTCATGCTCTATTGATTGGTTATCTAGTTTTATTTCACTTAATGGTAGTCATTCTAGGCATAGACTTAGGTTATAAATTCCTTTTTAAATTATGATTTGGAAATATGTTGTTGATAGTCTTTTAAAGACATCCTAGATTATGTATTTGACAGGAGAAAATATTTGAATCCTTTTTTATAGTGTATATTTTAAGGTTTTAGGGGTCATTTCAATGTTTGCATTGCATTGGCATCAATGAATGCAAACCATTCTTGATAATTTTCTTAGCTTGTCTTTTAATATTTTACATGTTTGAAATGAATGATAACATGGTTGTTGGAGTTCCTTGTGTTTGAAAGGAACCACTACTCTTTTATATCTACTTAACTCATCCTATCCATCCTACCCTTACAAGTAATACATGTTAAATATTTTGAGTGTTATTTTACTATAGATGCATGAATTTTATATATCTAAAATGTGTCTATAATTATTCCTTGAAGCCTAGCATTGTAATCTTGTTAGTGTAGGTTTTTATTTTTCCCTATTATTTAATTAGGGAATATTATATATTTGTGCATACATGTATTTTTCCTACATTCGTGGGATAGGCTAGCTTATGTAGAGATGTGTGTCATAGATGTGTCATAGGTGCCATAAGAATTTCATAAGTAACTCCTTTGACTGGATATTTTGGGTATGGGAGTTACTTCTCTATTCTTAGCACCTTGTTACCACCTTTCATGGAGGAGTTGTAGTCTATTCTTGGGGTGCTTTAACCACCTTTTGTGGAGGAGTTACTTACATGCTCTCCTATATGTATTCTTCACTTTGGCCATCTTAAGTTAATCAAATATTAGGTTTTCTCCTATTTTCTTGTGCAATTTATCTCCTTGTATAATTTCAAATTGCTTTAGCATCTATGTGATGTGCACTAGCTTCATCTCATGTGATCACGTCTCCATTGCATTTGCATTATCCAGATTCTAAGACAACTCCACTATGGTATCAGAGCCATCCTAGTAATCGTGTGTCTGGTTATGCTATTAGTTTATTTTGAAAACATGAGGAGTGGATTTCTCTTTATGTTCTTTTTCTTATATTCAGATCTGATCTGAAAAAGCCTTTCAATATCATTTCCTGTGTTTTATTTATCTTTCCTGTGGACTGCCTTGTGGTATTGTGTTTGGTTGTGGTTCTCATTATTTGTTAGGATAAATCCATTTGTTGGTTACCAAGGAGGTTTCAACGGCTCAGTTTTAGAATTTCTCAGTTGTGTGAAGGATCTCCACGGCTCTTCCAACATCCTGTAGACCAATAGAAAAATTAGATCACATTTTTTGCTCTCTGGTGGAAGTTGGCACCCCATAATTTTTGTTTCAACCCTAAAATGGAGTAAAAGGCACTTTGACCAGTTGCAAACCCTTGGAAAGAGTTTTTTTGGCCTCTACATGCAGCCTCAGATTTGTGGGAGGCATTTTTTAAGGCTTTGACTAAAAAAATATCCCTTCAGCGATGTTTTTGTATTGAAGGTCATTTAAAAACCTACATGTTCTCAATCTGCAAGTCTTTGGTAGCTGCTCACAACCTTCCTCAACCTCCCAACAAATGTCCTAATTCATCTTAGCCCTAAATTTCTCCTTTGGTGCTTCTCTTTGGTGGGCCCACTTCAAATCCAACGCAATTTGACTTTATGCTATTTATTTCTCATTTGAATTATATTTATATTCTAAGATCAGATTTTATGATTTTATGAATTAAGTTATTTTTGAGAAAATAGCATTGAAGGCAATTTAAAGTTTTTTTAAAAACTTATATCTTCGCTTGATGAAGACGAAGTTGAGGCCTGGATTGGCAGGGTGCTGAATACCCCTAAAAATACTAAACCACTTCATTCTTTGCTCTATTTTGAGTCCAATGAGTGGTTGGAAGGCCACTTTCTCTCTCAAAACAAGCATTTTTTAATGTTTTAGTGCTATTTTTTTGCAAAATTACTAGTTTATGGGAAATTAAAACTTTAAAATCTTGCAAATGATAGCTCAGATTCAAGTGCCATATTTTTAAAAAGTGTTTGTTTTTCAATTTTACACAACTTAGGCTAGATAATTTTCAAAAATTCACTACTTTATAAAGTGCCAAAAATTTGGGTCTCCCGGGACGCATTTTTGGCTAAGTCCGACGTCCTGTTTGCTTAAAGTCTTGCACTAATTTCTCTAAGACACATTCTCAACTAATCCCAAAATATTTTGAGCATGCACTTGCATATTTTAGGTGGGTTCAAAATTTCTGGGGGGTGTGATTGCTTTTCAGCACTTGCAATCTTTTGCTTTCATTCTCCTTTCTGCATAATTTCACAACTTGCAATCAACACAACTTCACCTAAATTCAGCTTAAAATGGATTATTTTCAACTTAAACTCCTAACACCCTTAAAATATCATGAATTGAATGTTAAAATGTCAATCATTCTTAGAAGTAAATGGTTGTATAGGATCACCATGGGTACTGAAGTAAAACCCATCACTGGTGTTGAAAAGGTCAAGTGGTACAACCGTAGTGATGAAGCATATGGATTACTGAGCTTTCCCATGTCTATAGAACTTATCTTCCATTTATAAACCTCCAAGACTCTCAAAGACATATGGGACACCCTAGAAACCTTATTTGGGAAGCTTGATGAGATGAGAGGTCATGAGCTTGAAAATGAACTCATAAGTCTAAGTCCTAGCAACTTTGACACCCTACAGGACTTATTCACTAAGTATAAGGCCCTTAGATTGCAATTTAAAGAATATGGGATAGAGAAGAAATATGATCAACTCATCCTTTCTATTCTCACAAAGTTAGGTCCAAGCTATTCAGTCTTTGTCTCCACTTTCCATGCCACAAAAAGTGCCCTTGGCACTACATGGAAAATGCCTTCTTTGGATTCATTCATTGCTAACTTGACTACGAAGCAAGATAAGCTAATTCAAATGGTCACAATGAAGTCTACTTAACCCCAAGCTTTGATAGCTAGAAATGGTAAGGATAAGACTTAAACAAAGGAGAAGAAGAAAAAGAACAAGGACCAGGAGAAGAAGAAAGAAAACAACAATCTTGCCAAAAAATAAGACTGAGTCTTCCTCCAATGCTAAACCTAAGAAGGAAAAGGTTAAGTGTGCCTATTATAAAAATACAGGGCATGATGAACACAAATGCATGAAGAAAAAAATAGATCACCTAACTCATCTTCTAGAGAAGCACAACATAGGTGTTCTTGAGTCCATCAAGTAGAATTCATCTACCCAAGATTCTACTAAGGTAAGAGGCAAGGGTAAGGAGAAAGAAAAGGGCAAGGTCCTTGTAGCTACAACAGCTTCTACATCTTCATGGGTCATTGACTGGGGTGCTTCTCACCACATGGGCTCTTCCCTAGTTGAGTTTTCATCTTTAGATCCTTGTAGCATGACTTCAATTAGTTTGCGTGATGACACATAAGTTTCCATTGCAGGGAGAGGGTCAGTTGAAATGGAAGGAGGAACATTCAATAATGTTCTAAGTGTTCCTTCTCTTTCAACCAATCTCTTATCAGTGTACCAAATCACCCACATTGATCGGGGCATGAGAGTTGAGTTTTCATGAGATTCAGTGGCTATCAAAGAGTTACATAGTGATACTATAGTGGCAGTGGGTAGGGCAGATCACCAATCAAGGTTATACACCTTCTCACATTTTACACCTGATTCTTCTCTAATAGCATTGCTGACTCATTTAGATGGAGTTAGCAAATTATGGCATGAGTGATTTGGCCACCTTAACTACCGCTACCTTGAGCAACTTTGTAAACATGACATGGTCATTGGCTTGCCTCATGTCCAATTCTCAAAAGGACTTTGTAAGGGGTGCTCCCTTGGGAAGCATCTCAAAGCAAAATTTGACAAAATCAAAGCTTAGAGGGCTTCATAACCTTTGGAGTTAGTCCACAGTGATGTATCAGGACCCTTTCCCAAACCATCTTTCACAAGGGCCAAGTACATCCTCACTTTCATTGATGATTTCTATAGGTACACTTGGATATATTTTCTCAAACAAAAGTTTGAAGTGTTTGAAAATTTTCTAGACTTCAAGGCTCTTGTTGAGAAATAAAGTGAGAAATCCATCAAGGTTCTTCAAACTGATAATGGAGGGGAGTATGTCAGCAACAGGTTTGAGCAATTTTACACCATAGAGGGGATTGATTTGCAGTACACAGTCACTTACAATCCTTCATAAAATGGGGTTATAGAATGCAAAAATAAGTTCTTGAAAGAGATGTGTAGCTGTATTATTCACTCCAAATCCTTAGCACCATAGTACTGGGCTGAAGCCATCAATTGTGCTTGCTACATTCAAAACAGGGTTCTTTTAAAAACTCTAAAAGTGATAACACCCTTTGAATCTTGGCATAAAAGGAAACCTAATGTTGAGCACCTTAGGGTTTTTAGATCCCCAGCCATGGTTCACATATCAAAGAAGAAATGTAAAGCTATGAAACATCAGTCCTAGCCTTACATCTTTGTAGGATATCTAGATGGTGTAAAGGGGTATCGCCTTCTAGATCTAACCACTCATGAGTTGTTCATTGAGAGAAGTGTCCACTTTCAAGAGAGTCCTAGAGACTTAACACTTGGCACTTCTTCTCCCTCATTGGATCTAATTATTCATGATGATTCCTTAGATTCAGATCAGCCATAGCAGGTTCCTAAGCCAAAGACATCTTCTTCTTCTTCGAGTTCAGATAGTGAGGACAATGATACAAAGTCATCCACCTCTATTTAGTCAGAGGATGAGGATTTAGCACCTGACTCACCCACTTCTAGGCCACTTTGGGCCAGACAGACACTTGAAAGTGCTAGCACTTGGGTAAGAGATCTACACTAGGGGGATTATCAGAGAGATCCACATGCCTTCTTTGCTTTAGTTTTGGATCCATATACTTTTTGAGAGGCATTGGGGGTACCTGAGTGGAATAATGCTATGGAGGAAGAATATTCTTCCTTAATCAAAAATCACACTTGCGATTTGACTTCACTTCCTAAGGGAAGGAAGATGGCTTGATGTAGATAGATATATCAGACCAAGTTTGTAGTAGATGGGTCGGTTGATAAGTATAAGGCATGACTAGTCGCCAAGGGTTTCTCATAGGTGGTAGACATTGACTACTTAGAGACCTTTTCACCCATTGCAAATATGACTTCTATCCAACTCACCTTGGCTATTGTTACAACACATGGTTGGGATGTGCACTAGATGGATGTGAAGAGTGCCTTTCTTCATGGAGACCTAGAGGAGGAGATCTACATGGAGCAGCCACCAAGATTTGTTTAGGATTCTTCCTTAGTATGCAGACTTAGGAAATCTATCTATGACCTCAAATAGGCCCCTCAAGCTTGGTATGCCAAGATGGATTCCTTCCTTCTCACAACAAGTTTCACTAGGTGCCATTCTGACCCCAATGTCTACTTCTTATGGTAGGATGATTCGCTCCTAATTTTGGTTCTATATGTTGATGACCTTTTGATCACCAGGAGTTCTTCATCGGATATTGTAATGGTGAAGGCATCTCTCCAAGATAGATTTGACATGACAAACTTGGGTTTGTTGCACTACTTCAATGGCATTGAGATCTCATAGTCAGATTCAAGGATTTCTCTTACACAACCTAAGTATGCTCTTGATTTATTGTCTCAGTCTCACATGGCTGATTACAAGCCATCTTTGACTCCCTTTCTATCAAGATTTAAGCTTGAGGCTGACTATTCTTCACCATTAGTTGATGCCACTTGGTAGCAACAACTTATTGGCAGTCTCATCTACTTGAATCACACCAGGCCCAACATATCATATGCAATGGGACTTGTCTCTAGATTTATGCAGGAACCTCATGAGCTGCATTAGAAAGCTGCTAAGAGGATATTGCATTACATACAGGGTTCACATAGATATGGGATTCATTATAGATTTGGCATAGAGGTTGATTTGATTGGGTATACAAATTTAGATGGGCTGGTGATTCACAGACTCACAAGTCCACATCTAGTTATAGTTACTCCCTAGGTTCTGGTCTTATCAGTTGGTCTAGCAAGAAGCAAAATGCTATTGCTATATCATCCATAGAGGTAGAGTACAGGGGAGCTATTAATGCAACTATTGAGGCTATTTGGCTTCAAGGGATACTTTTTAAGTTTGGCATTCCTATCAAGTAGCCCACCATCATTTATTATGACAACTAGAGTACCATTTAGATTTGCAAGAATCTGGTTCAACACTAGTTGACCAAGCACATAGAGATTCACATGCATTTCATTCGAGAGCTTATTCATAGTCAGGTCATTGACTTGATATTTTTCTAGTCTTTAGAGTAGGTTACAGACATCTTCACCAAACCTTTCACTGAGAGCAAGTTAATTCATCTATGAGCTCTTCTTGGGGTGCGGTCCACATCTGCAATAGCATCATCTTTGGGGGGGGGGGCACTAGCCTCTTCATTTCTTTTATGTCTCTCTTTTGGGGGGAGTTTTTTCCTACGGGTTTTCTCCTTTTCTCTATCTTATGGGAGATTGAATTTGTACATGGGTACCTCATCAGACCTAGTTGCCAGGACCCATTTTATATTTCCACACTACCCACCTATGCTATGCTTATGGGGGGGTGTTAGTGTAGGATTTTATTTTTCCCTATTATTTAATTATGGAATATTATATATTTGTGCATACATGGATTTTTCCTACATTTTTGGGATAGGCTAGCTTATGTGGAGATGTGTGTCATAGATGTGTCATAGGTGTCATAAGAATGTCATAAGTAACTCCTTTTATTGGTTATTCTAGGTATGGGAATTACTTCTCTATTCTTAGCACCTTATCACCACCTTTCATGGAGGAGTTATAGTTTATTCTTGGGGTGCTTTGACCACCTTTTGTGGAGGAGTTACTTACATGCTCTCCTATATGTATTTTTCACTTTGGCCATCTTAAGTTAATCAAATATTGGGTTTTCTCCTATTTATCTTGTGCAATTTATCTCCTTGTATAATTTCAAATTTCTTTAGCATCTATGTGATGTGCACTAGCTTCATCGCGTGTGATCATGTCTCCATTACATTTGCATTATCCAGATTCTGAGACAACTTTGATAAATCTTCCATTTGGATCTTAGTTGTTATAAATTTATTTAGAAATGAAGGTTTCAATCATATTTCCATCTATCTTTAGTAGATAATGTTTGATTTAGATCATTTTCCCAATTTGTGTGACAACTCTTCCAAAGTGGACTGAACAAGTTTGGTTATGATCTGATCAGATTTGTTTGTGTGCCAATAATCCCTTGAAAATTGAAATGTAGTATCCTTTCTTATGACCAAGAACTTCATAGGTCCTCTCACCTTGGTTTAGGTAGATCCAAAATTAGTAGGGAGTTAACATTACCCTCTATCATTGTCTTCTTATCATTGTATATATTCATTCCATCTAGATGATAAATCTTTCCCTTGTTACAATGACATAATTTAGGTTTATCATCTACATTTTACATATTCTCACATGTGTAAGGTTGAATCCTAGAGGTTTAAAATTATGAACCAATAGGTCTAATTATTCCATTGTATAGACAATCCCTATGTTTATATTCTAGGATTTCTCAACAAACCTAGATTAATTTCCTTGTAATCCTTGCCACTTACTTTGGGCATCTTAGTATCACTAGTTAGCTTATCTTTATCGAATATCCTTTCTAGAGATACCATGCCCTTAGGAATTATATTATTTTGTAGTTGTATTATGCCATCATCATCATCTTCAACCTCATTTTCAACTTTTTCTTCATTTTAATCAATTATGTGTGACTTAAAGACTCCAAAACTAGTAATGAAGTTGATGATTTTATTATCATCATCAAACATATGGAAGTGATTGACATTGTCTAGGATAAAAGGGCATGATATCACTTTGACTTTAAACTTATGAAATTCAAGGGCCTCAAGTAGGACTAGATTCCCTATTATCGAATCCAACACATCTTCCAATTGATTTTGATCTTTAGGTACAGGAAATGTTAAATGCTTCAAAACTCTCAATCAAATCCCATGATCTAAATTTATATTTCTTCAAATAATAAATATTTAATTGGTATTGACTATGTACCTATTTGATGACTAATTCCTAATCACCATGGACTAACAATTTCCTTACCTTATGCTTGATGGGCAGTTAAAGTCCTACGATCAGGGCCTTGTAGTCTACAAGATTATCAATACATGGAAATTTAAGTCTATAAGATGCTAAATATTGTTTACCAACTAGTTTTATCAATATAATTCCTATCCTTAAGCCTTTATTAGATCTCACACCATTGAAGTACATCATTTAGAATCCTTGGTCATCAAGTTATTTTCATTTGAATCAATAGTATTAAGAGCATATATGCCTAAGTTAGTGGATTAGAAATTTACCTTATCATTTTGGGTGTTATATTATGTTATCATGAAATTGATTCTTGGTTCTTATTTTATTTTGAACACCCCTCCAAGGTAGCCACATATTTGATAAGTTTGTTGACATATATCAATTCAAGGATTTTGTCCAGTCTCTACTCAATAACATCCCATATGCTTTTGGGATTTTTATGACTTGAATGTAGATGAAATATTGAATTTGAGGTTCATGGGATAACTAAATATGAAAATTTAATATTTATCCTACCACCTTAAATTTTTACTTGTCCAACTGGATGAAAACTCTATTAGACTTGATTGGAATTAGTCATAGTTTTTTGAAACTATGGGTATTATGTTATTAGATGCCCCATAGTCAAGTAAACAATTATGCACACTCTTCCCAAAGATTCTAATATTTAACAAAAATAGAGGAACCTCAACCTTAATTTTATACATTACCACATTCAAATTCACATATTTAGATTTACCTTTGTCTAATTTCTTGATTAATGGTTTCAATATCAAATCATGTCACTGAGTGATTTGAACAAGCTCATGCAAAGTGATATTAGCTTTAATCTTATTAATATATTCCATAATTTTACATCCACCTTAGGATCTAGTTGTATTCAATTCTATAGTTGGTTGGGTATAATTTCCATTTAGGGGAGGATTATCATTATTAGTCTTATGATCTATGGGTGTGTCAACTTTGTTGGGTGGTGTGGAAGTTGTCACATGTTCTTTTTTGTCTTTAATCCTCAAGGCATAATTGCTATTTTAGAATTGTTGGAAAGTGTGGATCTAATCCATGTTACTTTCAAGGTCATTCTCTTCTTGGTTAGGAAATTCATAAGTTTCAAGCATGAGGGTCATTTTTGTGGTGTTAGACCCACTATTAGGTGTTCTTGGATTTTAAGAATTTCCAGTATTACGTTGATTGTCTCAGACAACATTATAACATTCTATATCACTTTAGAACATTTCAAAGGTATTAAAAAATTCAATGTAGTCTAAGTCTTCATGTTGAGTTGTGTTATGGACCCTACACCAATTGGGTTTATGTTAGGTATCTTATTGGTTGGGGGTTCATTATTGTTATTATTGTTAGATTAGTTAAAAGGTTTGTTGTACTTTTGAAATGTGTAATTTCTATTGTAACCTTACCCCATGTTTCCCATTTGCCTTTTTAAATTTATAAATTTACTACCTAATTTTTAGACCATTATTTGAATTGATTCTAGATCTCCCTTTGAGGATTCAAGCTTAGTGTTTTGGAATGGGATCTAGATAATGCGGGTATTAGATTTGTTAATAGGGAACTAGAGTTTGACTATTATTTTTGGGATGAGCCCTAATGTTATACTGATTAAATAATCCTAATTATTGACAAGGAGATACATGGATTATTAGAAATTAATTGAGGCTAAGTCTATGATTTAATGTAGGCATATTTTTATTTGCATTTGGAAATAGATTTAAAGTAGTCAAAATTGGGTTGATGTTTGGAATAGCAAAGGCAAGATGCCCCTTTGGGTGCATTTATTCATCGATGTGTATAGCTTATGCATATATAAGTGGAAGTGTATTGAAATTAATGGCTCTAAATAGAGAGACAAAATTTATTAGGTCCAACAAATTTTTATAAATTTATATTACTACATCATCTGTAGGCTGATAGGGAGATGTGGTAATACTATACATCTTATGGAATTTGGCATTAAAGGTTTTTATGGGCTCACTCAGGTATTGCTTCAAGATGGTGAACTATTGGTAGATAATCCTAGGGATAATGACCCTTAAAAATTATGTAATGTAGGTATTATTAAATTGGTTCTACCCTATGATGAAATCCTCTGGTAAATTAAGGAACCAATCATAGGATACTTCCTTGAAGATAAATGGGAAGATTATGTAGTTTACGTATTCATGGATGTAATTCAAAACCCTTAAAGCTACATTAAATGAATTGATATTCTATTTTTAATGTATACCCATAGATGGATTAAAGAGGATGAGGTACTTTTCAAGGTTCTTGGGTAAATCACATGGCCAAACACATTTATATAAGATACTCCTAACCATGCCATGACTAGTCAGATGTAAAATAGATGATGTGTATGTTGTCTTACTAGAGAGGTAGGGTGGGATTTAGACTTCCTACATCTCCCTTTATAGTCTCTATCCTTGAGATGGTTTCTAAATATCCAAGGGGAACTCTAGTTTTAGAGCAATATTTGGTCCAGATCCTAAGTAACTCTAGGATGCTAAGTAAAGGATCTATGTCAAAAATCCAAAATACTACAAAGGTTCATGAAATATTGTTAAATAAGGTAAATATTAACCAAATTAGCATAAAGGAAACCCACATAAATTTCCATAATTAATCATACTAGTCTTATTTCACCTTCATTGGTATGGATCCTTTAAAGCTTAGAAGTATGCATAAACTTTTGTTAAAAACTTGGTTTAACCTACAAAGATCAATGTTAGACAAAATATTTCAAGAAATCTTTCATGTTTTAAGCTTATAAAAGTGACTCAGAGTGAATTTTTGTGAATAATATCTTAATTCTATGTAAACATACTCAATTTAGACCTCTAAAACATTAGACTAATGATCTTTCATGAAAAAATCAACTAGACATTGATCTTTACACTTATTTGCTACATATCTAAATTTTAGTTCAAGTCATGTAGACCTTTATAAATATAGATGAAAGAGAGCCTGATCTATTCAAATAATTTTCTAACATGACTAACCTTAATTCCATAAATGAAATTTAAATGGATTAGAGGGGAAATGCTAGAATATCTATAGACTTGAGCTAGTATTTCAAGGATCTTTTGGAATAAACACATTTCCACATTTATCTTTCAGAGTTTGCAAAGATCATATGGAAGATGAAAAGATGTTACATTATTTATTTTAATCTTAGTGTATTTAAATAAATTATTCTATATTTCAGATGAAATACACTACAATTTTACTCAAAACAAACAAAGTCACCCTCCTTCTAGCACTAGATTTTCTCCTGTTGATGTATATTTGTGTCAAAGATATATTGCAAATAACAAAGCAACAATTTCTTAGTTTGTAGTGTAGGTCCTAGAAGAACTTAGGGCTTAATTAAATTTTA
Source organism: Torreya grandis (assembly GCA_037957365.1). Classification (NCBI taxonomy): domain Eukaryota; kingdom Viridiplantae; phylum Streptophyta; class Pinopsida; order Cupressales; family Taxaceae; genus Torreya; species Torreya grandis. Next base: position 396,738 of record JARHVA010005981.1, on the reverse strand, counting down.
ATAGAATGATTATGTGGCTACCACCTTTTAGTTTACAAGTAGACCTTATTTTAGGGACAGTAGGAAATTAGTAGTGACATAATATATCTAAAATTTCTTTGCATTGTTATGATGTAAAATTACTTTTATACTTTGCCAATTTAAACCCAAACTCTAAAAAAACAAGTAAATAGTTAGAGTGAGCATTAATATAAATTAATTCATGTTTAAAAAAAGTTAAAAATGGAGCAAGGTATAGTATAAAAGAGGGTTTTATTTTCAAAAACAAAGACAAATAAATCTCCTTTAGTTTTTTCTGATAATAGTGAAAATAAAACTAACATTCATGATATTCTATTATTAAACTCAAAATATTATAAATGCAGTGGGTATTCTAGGGTAAACATAATGCATATATCTAAAAAGTATGATTTAAAATAGCTACCTACAAAAAATTTCTTTCAGCACATTCATTTAAATAATATAAGGAAAATAGAACATACATAACAAATTTTGTTAGCGTAACTAAAAGCACAAACTAACAAGATGCACTCAAAACACTACTATCAGACTTAACCATTAGAAAATTGAAATAATTTGTCATTAACAAAGCTTTAGAAACAATAAAATATGAAAATTATGAAACAATGAATAAATTATATGAATTATTCTCTATATTTTCATTAATTTCACAAAATTCCATTCTGAAGTACAATTAAGGGGGAAAACCCCTATAAATAGGCCCTTTCATGCCTAACACATTTATAAGAGAACCAGATATATGACATATTTTAGTAGATAAAGTTATTCATGTAATAAAATTAAATAATATTACGTATTATAAATAAGGGAATATTTTATAATTCATTAAGGGGAATCAGGACATGACATTCATCAAGAGAAAGCCTAATAAATGGATATCTCACTCCTCAAGTACTGGTCTAGGATCCTACTAGTGTGGTTGATGATGAAGCTCCTAGTGTACTACAAGATTAAAGTTAATCCATGGTATTATAAGAAGTATTACTTCCAATTTTGGCCAAAGAAGAATAAATTCTAAGAGGGGCTAAGGAGGAATAATCTCTTACAGTGAACATGTGTGGCTTGTTCCCTACTTGTTTCTCAACTTTTATTTGCCCTCTCCATGCCTCAGATCATATCTTGTAATCATTATAAATTAATTTCAAATCAATAATAACTTCCTTTAGTAATTTGATGCTTATAATTACCATTGCATCATGTTTACTTAAGAGAGGTTCTATAGCCTCATTTATTGCGATAACTTTTTCTATTCTCTGATTGGTCGATGTAGCCAAATCTACCATCTCCTTCCCAAAGGTCACTCCTTTGGCCATGTCCTATTCCTTGAAATTAATAATAAAGTTTTTAAAATAGGATTGGAAAGCATGCTTGTTAACAATGGAACCATACTTATTAGTAAGGTGCATGATTTTATCCTCTTTAAGCAAAGTTATGACTCTATCATCATGTTGGGTGAGAGACTGGCCAAGGGATCTCTTTTCATAAATCCATTAGTTCAAATATTTCCTTATTCAAATTATATAGGATTGAGCAATGCTCAAGTACTCTAATGGGATCAAGTTCAGGTCTTCAAACTTTTTCATCCTTATGAACTCCATAAAGTTGATTATCTTATTTTTATACATCCCATATGCACCTTTTACCTTGAGAACCATGTTATAAAATTCATCCCCTCTTAATTTTTATTGATCCAATGTGTTTAATGTATTAAAAATTACCTTCAAAACCCATTCTACCTTAGTTATGGTCTCCTATAGAAATGTGCCGTTGTTCTAAATTGATTTCTCTTTGATGCATTCCTTTTACTAGTTATGTAGCTATATCACCATATGCCTTTAAAGTTGAGAGGGGATCCTCTTCATATAATTTATATTAGCCAAATATGTCTCTCTTCTTCTTGGTTAACTCAAATAGGGTCTCATCTAACTCATACATAATTTTTTGGTCTAAATGAATGACCTTCCTCTTGGTTCATCTCTTCATTGATATAGCCTTCTTGTCAAATTTCAGTGTCACCTATGGAGGGTCCACTATAGCCAAATCTTGGTTTTCCATCATAGACAATTGTATTTTTTTATCCAATATTTGTCTAAAATTCCCCCTTGAGGTTGGGTGAATGGAGGCAATTATTGGGTTGGTGTCAATCCCTAAAATTCAAATGTTTTGAAAGTGAATGTGGAGGTGACTAGGACAAATGAAGAACTAGGGGATGAAGAGGGAAGTGTCATTCCTGAGGATGAAGAATAACTAGTATTCACTAAATCACTAGTTGGGATCAAAAGAACTTCAAGGATGACAATAGAGGGTTTTTTATTTGGCAAGTTTGGACCTAGCCTAGGCATAGGCCCAAGCATAATTAGAGGAAAATTGGACATAATAGAAAAATTTGAAGTGGGTATCACCATAAAAGGATTTACAGTAGGTAGGGGCATAATCAAAGGCTTAATTATAGGTCTAGTGAAGGGATTTTAGGGAAAGAGGTTAATATGGTTTGGAGTTGTGGGCTAATAGAATATGTATAAGGGATAACTACTTAGAAATGAAAGAGGCATATAAACACATTCAATCATACTTGGTTCCTCCTTGATAAGAAGTAGGGGAGTAAATCTTGATGCTAAAGCTACTAATGTCATACTAGAGGGTATTATCATTTTCATCGAAGTTCCTATCTACATTGAGGTAACACTTTATACTTAAGATGGGATGTTAGATGTTTCTCTTGAAATAGAAGCATATTTAGTATGATTTTTAATCTTAGATCCTCCCTTATCCAAAGTAGGAAATAATGCCTATAGTATCCTTTGAATGAGTTAAGGTTCAATCAACCTTTCTTCTTCAGTATTAATAGTATGGACTACAGATGTAGATGCTTTTACCTGAGTATCTTCATGTTTGAAAACCACTTTAAAACATACATCTTCCAACCTTCCCTTAACCTATGAGATATTGGTGGCCTTAAATATCTACTTCACCTCTATGTTATTGGTTGCATTTATGTAGAATTTGTCTATATATTCATGTTCATGATGATTAGGTTTTCCTTGTGCTTGATGCAGTGTTTGAGTGTTATATGTTTAGGGTATCACTCCCTATTAGTATATATTTCCAATTAAAAGTCATTTATTTCCTTATCAACAACAATGATAGAGTTATAATTCTAAATTCTAAACTATCCAATGTTGGATAGCTGAGGATGAAGCAATCTTATTTTCTTATTACTACACAGTCTATCCACCCTTGTGAGTAATTGAAAGGAAATATCTTTTTTATCTATCTTCTTGGGCACTATAGTGGGTAACCTAAAGGGGGTTATTTTAATTCTAATTATGTTTATCATCATGTAATCTAAATAGTACTAGTAGGCTCCCAAGGTGATTAATATTGTTCTAAATTCCTCTAATAGTATGGGCATATACCTCTCATTGATGGCATTAATAATTTTTATTATAAGTGCTTGACTATGGCCCTTATTTATTATTTGTATTTATAGACTCTTACCTTCAAAAAGGTGTGAGGCAAATACCACTTCCAATTGGTGAATTGGGGTAACTTTTGGGTAGCATAGATGGTATTCACCAAGTAGGATGTCATATAAAAATGATCCCCTTGGTTGGACACGACCTTCCTAATCTATGCTTCCATGTTTCAAAATATGATTTCACCCAAATGGGGAGTCTTGGCATCATCTATTATCATTGATAGAAGTATAACCCACTTCTTGTCTCCATGGCCTATGTCCTTATCCCCATGCATCCAATTCATCACACCCATCCCCATTATTACTCCTTTCCTGAATTATGTGATGGGGATTTGGTTTATTTTATATTTTCATACTAATTTACCCTTATTCTCAGCCCATTCTCTCAAAACTTCCTTGATGTCATGTGTTCAAAGCCATTGGGTAAAAATTTCTTGATTGTAAATAATTTTTAGTTTGGGCGGATCATAATAAGCCTAAAAGGATAGTTTGACTATGAAAACAAGGTCATGACCCAAATTAAAATATTATTTCATGTTATTAACACACATATACTAAATAAACATTTGGTATATTAAGTATACATAGGGGAGTGCCTCTAGAATAGATACAACCTTATGTAATCCCATAGATTAAGTGTTGGAATGTCCAACCTATCTTCTACATCATTAGATAATTCTTCTTCATCATTATATCTATCTATAGTCCTTTCCACATGGAATAATAAGTTGTTATAGTG